>KN832555.1:3433871-3537549 GCA_000827205.1 Plicaturopsis crispa FD-325 SS-3
TTTCGAAGCGAAGACTGAATGACGGCGTCCGTTTCATAATCTGTTGTCAAGATGTTAGCCAGCTAACGTAGATCCTCAATGGAGAAAGATACCTATGGCAGAAGTCGCTACAACCACGACATGTCAGCATCACCGTCGAGGATACATGCCAGGGGGACATACCTTCATCTAATATAAGCAATTTACTTCCTCGCACGATGGCTCTCGCCAGCGCAAGGATTTGCCGCTGGCCGACCGAAAGGTTTCCGCCCCCGCTCGCAATGGTGCTGTCCAGCGTTATTTTGTGCTCGCCATCATCATTCTGCAGCGAGTAGAGACCGGCGGCACGCAGCGCATCGTTCAGCGTGGCATCGTCATATTGCGAGAACGGATCGAGGTTCTGACGGAGGCTGCCGCTGAGGAGTTCAGGCTGCGGAGGAAGTGAGCTACATGTGGGACCTACGGCACGAGTCATACACTTACCACTTGGGGGATGATTGTAATGTTTGATCGAAGGGTATCTAAATTGACCGAGCTGGTGGGAATACCATCGTAATAAACGGTGCCTTCCGTGAAAATGCACCGCAGGAGCGACAAAGTCAAAGAGCTCTGCGAGACGAAAGGTTCAGAATGCATCGATAAGAGGGTTGAACGAACATACCTTTCCTGATCCCGTACGTCCAACTAAGAGATGTTGTTAGCATCTGCTACTCCTACCGGTGGAAAGAGAACGCACCGACGCCGACACGTTCACCTGATTTGATGTGGAACGAAATATCATGCAAAACTGTAGGCCCGTCGGGGGAATATTTGGCGGACAGGTTTTCTACGCAGATGTCGCCGCTAGCCGGCCAGTACGCAGGCGGGACTCCGCCCTCGCTAGGTTCTTGCTCTTGTTCGATGGTCAAATATCCGTGAATACGCTCGACGCTATTTCGCCCGGTCAGCCATCGCTTGGTACTCACAACATAAATCGGTATCGTTGCACACCTATTGGCTATGGAAGGAATCAGTACCGCAGTATATGGCTATCGCGAGGAGATGAACGCACCTTGAGTTTCAAACAAGTTGAACAGTCTAACCCACCACATGATCATTGCCCCAAACGCAGCTGCAGTGTTGACAATAAATATAGTATGCAATCAGACAACAGCCTAAATACTACTGACCAGCCATATTCAATGAAAACCCGGTATCCCGGGCATGCGTGTTGTCCTTGAAGTAAACAAAGTAGGCAGCAAGAAAAGCAGCGAAAATGCCACTAAGGGCATCGATTCGGACAGTGAACCAGCTACAAGCAACCATGTAAGTCGGTGCACGCGAGACAGCCGGTCTAATTCTACTCGACATACCGATTTAGATCGTACACGACTCTGGAAGCACTATTGTATCGGTCAATACGTTTTTTGGACTCCTTCTCGAAGGCCACCTGTGCACCATAAGCACGGATGGAGGCTGTGAGAGCAGATATATCAGAAGACATTGAGGGATTGCCACGGGGTACGCACTCAGCCCTGCAATAGCGCCGCCGAAATGTCCTAGAACAGGAGCTTTGGCATTACTTTGCTCTCTCTTGACAGATAGTTGCGCTTTCATATAGACATGGCCAAGTAGGGACCCTGCTACCATGCCAAAGATGCCAAGGACTACGAAGAGCGGAGTATAGGCGGCAACGGCGATGAACCTGACAAGCAAGATAGCGGTCACCTCCACAAGCCGCCAAAGGAACTCAGAAAGTTCATCTATGTGTCAAGTTAGCAACAGGCTAAGAAGACACACGGGAAGGTCTAAATACCATCCACTACATAAATTTGAGATTCGCAAATCAGTAAGAGGCGGCATAGCATAAGATAATGCATGCATACCGGACGCAATATCTTGAGTGCAACGAGATATCACTATTCATTGAAGATGGTTAGACATGTTTGTGAGTTCGCAGTACATCAACTGACCTCGCGAGACCGGTGTCTTGTCCAGCCATCGCAATGTCGTATGCAAGACCGAATGTATTAATCTCCTGTGTAAGATGGTGGACGCTTTCATGGATCCAAACTTTGAGGTGTGAGCGTAAGACAACAGCTACACAACCCATACTTTGCACAGCACGCACCAAGAACAGTATTTGTGTCAAGGCAATTATCACAAGCCCTACGATAAGAAGAACAGCGTAGACGGACAGATATCTGCGACCTACAGGGTCAAAGACACGCATGCATGATATGAAAGCTTAGCACTCACAACGGGACCGCGACTTCATCTGATGGATGGACCTCATACTGAGATGCCCAATACCCTAGCCACCACGTTTGGGCGGCGTCCAGCGAGCTACTACCCACATACCCAAGCACCAGTAAGACCCAGAAGAGAGCGATGTGTGAGCCTCCTAAACTAGAGAAGTATAGCTTCACTATCAGCGATTCGTCAGTGAGAGCAAATTCATCATCACGAGAGCACGTTAAACACATACGAGAGGGCCAGCTAACGTGGCCGATTTGAATTTCTTCGGCAACGGTAAGCTTCCCATCTTGCTTTTCCGTGTCATCACCCTCCGCAGTCTCGTCCCCTGCTTGCAGATCAATCTCTTCCTCAGCCTTACGTTCGACCTCCACTTCTTTAGCGACCTGTGCTGACAGCTCGGGGTCTGCAGACAATACGTCGGAGATGGTGCCTTGACTGGCAATGCGGCCATCTATCCCGAGGGCAACCACGTAGTCGGCGATTGGGCTGGCCATTGCTACATTGTGAGTCTAGTAATTTATTTGTGAGATGTGGTGAAGTCCGAGAGGTCTTGCCGAGGGACTTACGATAAGGATCACAGTCCGACCTCGGACCAAGTCTCCCGCAAAGCACTTTTCGACTATCCATTTTGACGTGTGTACGTCGAGAGCCGCTAGGACCTGTCGAAATGCATCAGCCTTCGTGACCCCAGAGAAATTCCGGGACGAACATCATCTAGAAGGAGGATCTCTGCCGAGGAGTAGACCGCGCGAGCCAGAGTAACCCGTGCCTGTTGACTAGATTCAATTCAACTTTCATGCAGCGTGCACGTATCAAAAACCTTCTGTCCACCACTGTCGATGAAGGGATTGAGTGGTCAAATTCGCAGAAGGAAACGAACGCATCACCTCAGCGTCAGGCCCTTCTCACCAACCTCGGTGGCATCGCCAGCGTCAAATAGATCAATGTCGCGCTTCAAAGCGCATTGATGAATGACTGTGTATCTCGGTGAGTTCCTCTGCTCATACAATACTGGACTGAGACGCCTGCCAACCTTTCTTGTAACGTGCCTCGTCGTAAGGAGAGCCAAAAAGGATGTTATCCTGCATAATGTTAGTCCCATACAACAGTACACGCCTATCAACGGAAACCCACCCGAATAGTTTCGTTTTGAACCCATGACTCTTGCGCGGCGTATGCAATGCCTCCACTTCGAGGAAGGTTGTACCACGAACTAGGGCCCGAGGGTTCAAAGTGCATCTCCCCTGCATAAGCTGTATCAGATGTTGCAGAACACCAAGTCCGAAAGCATACTGACCAAGTAAAGCCATCAGCACGCTTGTTTTTCCACAGCCAGTAGGGCCGATAAGGAGGTTGATGCCCCCGCGCTTGAATATGACTTCGCCATCGATGCGAAGCTTGAACTTCCTCTGGGAGGGCGTCACAGCGCCCTCGTTGCCATCGGCAGATGACCACGCGAACGTTGCGTCTCGGAACCCAATGGAAAGGTTACCATCCGTAGTCGGTGGGGAAAGCGCAGTCGCGTTCTCAGGTTTCTCGGTAAACTCATCCAAAAGCTCGGTCTAACAAACGACACATTTTATCAGCTCTGAGTTTACTCCAATGGAAATTATTACAATACGATACCTGGCTCAGGAACTCGGCAATGCGATTCAGCGATACTTTCGCTAAACGATCGTTTTCAATCGGGCATCATTTGTGCTAAAAACGTGAAGTGCTTACCTTGCATGACTTGGGGAGCCTGATAAAACGTTACAAAGAGTTGAGAACGCAGCATCATGAATACTGGCAGGACATGCCTCAGTCCCACGCATCGACTCATCTCAGATATCAATACATACCAGCAATAGCTGAGAAAACCCGGGCAGAATCGAGCTCGCGCTTCATGACCACGGTCTGTCAACGGAGAGTGTTAGAAGCACTGCAAGATTTTGACCGTGCCAAAGACTCACGTATGTCACAAAGGTGATTATCATCGTGATTGGCGCAAGGCTCTCGCTACATAGAGCATTGTGAGTCTCTGCATTATGGGAGAGGCAAGAGCGAAGTGCATACGTCGCGACGTCAATAAAAACAGTATACATCTTGCGTCTCAAGATCGTTGTAAGTTCATCCTGCCTCTTCTCGTCGAGACGGTCGCTCATTTTCTTCTCCCTGTCAAAACATTGAGAATTTTATTTGCTAGGAATTTGCAGGTTACATACCAGCCAAACAGTTTGATCATGCGAATCACGCTCATAGCTAAATTAAGGACGTCAAAAAAATCGTTGAGCACAATTTCAGACGTTATACGCACTTTCGCTGACAGACTGCACCCGCGCGTCGCTCTGCGGAGAGACAACGATCAGTGAGATGCTATACGGAACGGATGACTCGCATTCGCCCGCACCTTCTTCATAGCTTTAGCCTGAGTCCCCTCAATCGTTTTAGCGAGCTGCACAGGGACGGGGAGCATGGCCACCATGAAGGCCAAGCCCACGAAGGAGCTCCATCCGAGGATTTGATACAAAAACAGCGTGCAAAGGGCCGCTTGGATGGGCATGTAAAACACGACTAGCAAGAAGTCCCGCCCGGACGTGAGTTTCGCCAAATCGGTAGACACCAGGTTGTTGATCTTCCCGACGAGGTTACCAGACGTCGCTGGTGCGGCCGGAGGCTTTTCTGCGTCCTCTGCAGTGTACTCGGATTTGGACTTCCCCTTCGCGTCGCCCGTGCTTCCAGCCACGGTCTCTCCGCTTGTGCTTTCCACTACGGTCTCGCTTGTGCTAGCACGTAGGGTGTTGGCAGCTTCCTCGGTCGCAGACGCGCTGTCCGGCGTGGTAGCAGCAGGGGTGGCCGCCGCACTGGAATCAAGAGAGCTTGATTCAGGCGCATCGGCAACCATGCGGATGCGCAGCGAATGCTCAAAGATGAGCTGGGTCATCATGGCCTCCATGCGGACTTGTGCTCGGAACTACCGAGTTTGCATAAGTCGCTGGCGCGTATATCGAATCGAGTACACAAGCTGGTACGCACGGATATATATTGCCACCAGTGTACCGCAAGGCTGTTAAGCAGCGGGCCAAAGAAAAGCCATAATATCCAGACCCAGGGTCGGACGGTAGCGCCCTCTCCGCCAGTTTCGAGGTACCTGCAGTGCAATCAAGATCAGGAGGGCATTGTCTGGTCTGTATTCAAGCACATACGTGAGCAGGCGATTAAGACCGATTGGGCTCGCGAGAGAAATGAACGCCCTGAATATATGGACGAAAGCCATCACAACGAGGTCACGGCCTGTTTTGACGCGTTAAGCAGTCTCGATACGAGGATGGTACATCCAAACTCACGGAACACCTTGACAAGAGGCAAGAACAGCCCCTGGTTCTTTCTGCCGGTTTTGAACGGGTCGAGGTACTACAGAAAAGCGTGAGCCATTGTCGTCTTTCGCAAGAAACTCAAGACCTTGGAACCCTCTTTGGTCAAATTGCGGGCCTGATCCGTATCAGCGAGAGGAGGAAGCTCCTCGTACTTGAGGTGGTCGACGAAGTAGGCGCGGTAGACGATGTAGTCGAGACAACTGTATGTCACAAGCGAGAGTAGACTGCTCGTCTGCGACGGGTTGGGGTCGCAGGGTTCCTAAAACGAGCGATTAGAAATTGGCCTTTGAGAGCTTGTGTAGAACATACATCGGGGTTCAGCGGGACATAGCGCCGGGGAGAAACGAGTGGAATGACCACAGCAATGACGCTGAGGATGATTGCCTTGGACCACACGAGCCATCCCTCGGTGCTATCGCGCGGGACCAAGTTGTACGTCGCAAGTGGCCATATGTCGCGGTAAAAATATACGCTCCACGCGATAAGGAGAACAAGCGTTAGATGGGTCGGTATTTGTCGGTTGCTTTTGGGCTTCAAAGCGACGGAGAGTGCACCCAAGAGTGATGCATACGCCTTGGGGCATTGTAAGACGATTTAGGAGCGGGAAACAAGCGGAAAGACGCACGTAGGTTACGCTCGACGCGACGAGTAGCCACGGCACATTAGACTCGTTTGCGTACGCATGCTCGATCTCGCCTTCCGTGCCCTTCACCAAAGTCGCGAGGGAAAGTCCCAGTAACGCGAAGCAACCAATGGCGCGCGCCACCTGGTATGCGAATATCGTCGCTCCTCCGAGACTCGCTACGTGCTCCTTCACTCTCTGCCCGAAGCCAAGCGCGGCTGTCTGAGTCGCAACGCGCGCGTCCGTGTCAGGCTCATCATGCGAGTAGATCTTCTTTGCCAGTCGAGATGTAACGAGGGCGTGCGCCAAAAGCACGATCAGTGAGGCAGCTGCAGCATAGGCAGGGATGGCTGCTGAATCCGACCAGATGTTGTTACTGAAGCAAGTTTAGCACAAATTGTAAGTCCAGGCTACATATTGGCCCAAGTACTTACGCGTATTCAAGTTGGTCAGTGAGCGCAAAGTCGTATAGACGGAACTGGGGGCCGTCCATGGCTGGTTAGTAGGACACGGGAAACCCCTTGAAGCTTTCTGCAGACTGCAGTATCTGCTTGTATAAGTACTTACGGGGTGCGCGTCTCCGGTGCTCCCTGCTAGCGCTTATAGCTATCAATAATAGAGTATCATTGACTCGGACTGTCAGCGACTCGCGGATCCGCGTATTTTGATGTCCCTGCAGTCTGGTAGTTACCGCGGTTCCGGTACCAAGGTCAGATCCCCTCAATCTTAGGTTCGGTTCAAGCCCCGCCTCCTTTTTGGGATTAAAGTTGGTGCTCCGCAAGCTCCGCACTCCCATCGGAGGAGGGGCTTGTTCCAAGGTCCGTCAAAATCGTAGGTTTTTGTACGACACCTAGTGGATTTTGTGTTGCTCGAAACCACCTTTTCTTGGTGCACCAAATGCTCAGAACGGTTTTTCCAATCGTTCTGTCTCCTCAGATTTTTAATTGAGTGCTATTGCATTGTTCCTCCGAGGTCAAAAGGCCAGCTTCGTGACATGAAAATATGCTGCGACAAGTTCTGCCTCAGACAGTCGTATAAGATCCCAAAATAAAAATTCGAGATGACAAGATTGTTCTATCATATAAATACAGTAAGTCTGTCACTATCATCGTGTTATTTGGGCATGAATTGAGCGCAGGAGATGCTCCGCCGCAAGGCGTCCTAAACGTCGAAATCGACGCGACGACTTCAAATCGTGCAAATAAGGGCACGTGACTTACTCCGTTTTACCCTACTTTCGTCGCTCATTGGCGACCACATATCGGAAAGTCCCCCCAAAAAATTGGGACGCCCATCGAATAGGCATAGAACGCCGGACAGCTCGAAACTTTGAGGAAAATGGAGCAATTTCAGGAATTTTGGCTCAAATACGGTATTTCAGGCCTGGTGCCACATTTGTGAAGATGGCCCAATGGTGTATTCTACACAACATATTACAGCAAAATAAGTACCAGGTATCTTAGCTATACATATAAGCAGCAACATTGCCCCTCAGAGGTAGGTGATTGGACCTTTTTTTGTGCGAGCAAGGGCCGACGAAAAACCTCGCTCGAGCGAGGTTTTTGGAGCAAGCCCCTTCTGCGAAGGTTCGCCGGCTTGCCGGCGCGGAGCAAGAGGGCTTGTTCCGAACCTACCTCAATCTGGCCTCGGTCGCTTGTTAATATACGCCCTGGTCACCTCCTCCTCTACCGCATAATATAGAGTATATGCTACGGTACCAGCCCGATATCGTGTGGGCTGGCTAGGGGAGACAGGGGGAGACTACCAAGCCTGACACTACAACTCTCTCAACTCTCTCTGATCTCTCAACGCTCTCAACTATTCCAAGTCGCTCAAAATCTCTGTTATCATGTCTGCAAACCCGTCCAGCGAGTACTTTTTCGTTTGTACTGACTCCGCTCGTATGCCCTTCAAGACGACAATTGACAGGACTACGTTCGTACCGATGAGTTTGACCAGCACTGTATTACTGTGCACAACCGTCGTTCGTCGAGCTCTGACTTGTAGCCTCGAATCTGTGAGACGCAAGACATCACACTGGCGGAATACGTACTGGAACACAGAGCCAACGAGGATGCCGCGCAGCGTGAAGGCCTTCATGATAGCATAGAAGGGAATGTTGACATCGCTCGCGCCCTGATCGACAAGCGTGTCTATGGATCAGTCGCTACGCTAGGAACTGAGAAGGAGGCCGCACCTGTGTGAGGTGCCCAATGGCGTAGATTGACCCGCCCACGCGGACCGCCTCTATGGAACTCGCTATCGTCCCCGGGCCGCCGACTTCGAGGATGTGGTCAACGCCGCGGCCGTTCGTCTGCGTAACAACTGTGTCACTGGTCAGTCATACTGGTTGCTTTCGGCGGTGCTCAAAATACAACAACATTGTATACATGAGGGAGCGAGAAGATATATTTGGCAGACACGCACAATTTTCGATACTTCCTTGCCCCAACGGTGCCGTCTTGTAGTTGATCAGGTGGTGCGCACCGAGTGCTTTTGCGACTTTCAGCTTCTCGTCGGAGGAAGAGGTCACAATGACGATCGCTCCGGACGCTGGCACCGCGAACTGCAGGGCAAAGCTAGCGTGTTACAAGTTGTACGGGAGTACAAATCAGCAGAGGTCATTGATAACATATGCAGCTGAGCGTGTATTAACATGGATACGCCCCCGGTGCCCTGGACAAGCACGGTGTCACCTCCCTTCAAGGGGACCGGCCCAGAGAGCGCATTGTACGCGGTCAGGGCCGCACACCTGTACATAGAAGCATTAATGAGCCATCCCCGGGCACGAGATGCGATACGCACGGTAGCGTCGATATCTCTGCGTACGAGAGGTGGACGGAAATCTTCACGACGGACTACAACACAATGACCCGGTGAGCCAGGCAAGTTGTCACTTCCCGCGAGTATGCGAAACGTACATGGGCGGGAAAGGCTCTGTATTCGGCGAGCACGCCGTCGACGGCAGAGCCCAGCACGGAGTTCTTGAGCGCCTACCCGTACACGAAGTCGAGCGCGAAGTTCGCGCACACGCGGTCGCCTTTTGCCCATTTGCCCGCGTTGGCAAGGCCCTCGCCGAGCGCAACGATCTCGCCGGCACCGTCAGACGCAGGGACAAAGTTCGTGTTTCCACTGGTGGACTGTGAGACGGGGCAGGGGGGTGCGAACTATAAGGCAGAACTTACCCGGTGGGGTGGAGTCCCTGGGCAATGATAAGATCGTGGAACTGGAGGGACGATGAGTGGGTTGTAGGCGGACACGAAAGGTAAGACGTACGTTGAGGGAGACGGCGTGAATTTTCACGAGCACTTCAGTTGCTTTTAACTTGGGAAGGGGCGCCTCGCCGATGGTGAGATTGTGGACACCATCCAGCTGCAGATTTTTGAGTGAGTAGAGACCCTCGAGGGTATAGACAACGAACTATACCTCGGGAAGGCGGTATTCGCGGGAGGTAGTCTTCATATGCGTTTAGAGTGTGTTTTTGCTTTGTGCGGTACTGCTTGAGATTGCGGGGCTGAGGGGTAGTCATCCTGGGGAAGTATTTATACTGGAGTGCCATTCTGTTCCAGTCAACCAGTGAGTATGTACGTGCGGTATCTTTACCAGGTTGCGAGCATGGCGCTTCGATATGTTACGAATCCCTGGGCTGACTGGTATTACTGCTGCCACGTATTAGAAATCTGGACGCTTTAGTCCTCTTGAATAAGTCCTATGGAGCACAAATGACCGAGCAAACTCACTATAGCTAAGTGGCGAGCTTCAGGGAATGCGAGGAAAGGTTCCGCCTCGGCGTCAATAAAATGCAAACAATCTGAATATGCGCTGAAGCAAGCTGAAGCGCGTCGATTACTTGGTGCATACTGCACAGTGCACAAAGCATGCAAGGCTCTCGGTCGAACTATATGGTCGTGTCAGGAAGCACTGGAGTGACTCCGAAATTGGCTGCATGCCAGTGGAGCATGCCATAGTAAGGTGTGTCAAAGTCCAAGCCAGTATTGACTGCATGCGCTCAAGCCGTCAAGGTATTCTGGCTATCGCACGTTTTGAGGCAAGTCAAGGTCGAGTCGGGTCGCATTTCAGGTAATGGTCATGGAAGATATGATTACTGGATGGTAACATCGGGGTAAAACATCCTTGATTTTATGTCGTGCGTGAGCTCAGCGACGTCTAGACGAATCCACTGCTCTCGTTATGGTGTTATGCAGGCCCGGTTGAGGTGTCAACGGGAGTAGCTTTTCCACACGAACGGACGGTGGTTCATATCTCGCAGGTTTCCGCGGTGCAGAGAGTCGAGGGGACGCAAACGGCGACGGGTACATATAATCGGATATGACAGAGTCGTTGACATCCGCGTTGTTGTGTTCGTTGTCGAGATCCCGCCCTGCAGTGCCGAGGTGAGGACTCCGCGGGGCGGGAACTCTACGTGAAGAGCGTGCGGTGCTTCGGTGGGTGCTGACAGGAGCAGCTGGCCTTGAATTCGTGCGGTCAGATCGAGGCCTGTAGGCTTCAGCGGGATACGAGAGTCGCGTAGGCTGCCGTGCTTCTCTTCTGAATCCTGCAGACGATGCAGAGTCATCACGCGATCCTCCGTTTCTGATCATCGAGAGCAGATCCATTGCCTTCTCGAGATCGCGGCTTTTCACCGAGGATGTCGTCGCGACACTCCGGAGACTTGATTGACGGGAGACTTCGCGGTTTTGTTTGTCCAAAAGCCGCTCCTTGTTCAGTTTACGACGGTGATATATCGAGAGCGCGCCGGCCACGACGAGAACGACTGCGACGAACGCGATAGGAACAGCGAATGCAGCTTTTGGAGTGGGATGGCGTGTGACGCTAAGGTCTGGAGTGCTGGACGATACGGGTGTGCCGGGGGCCTTGGAGGCTCCAGGAGGGGCAGATGCACCAGGGGACGAAGCATTTCCCGGGGACGCGGGAGTACCAGGCGATGTCGGAAGTCCAGGAGATGTCGGAATACCGGGCGATGTGACAGCACCGGGCGATGCAGCACCACCTTTCGACGTTGCACTGCTCACAGGTGGGTGCGCAAGGGCGGATATTGTCATGGCTGGGGGGTCGTCCGAATCGTCTCCAGAGGAATCTGACGTGTGTGCACTCTTGGCATTGCCGGATATCTCGGAGGCTATTTCCCCTGTGAGTTGGGTTTCGCTAGTCAGGGATCTGGGAGGTTCCAAAACTCACCGCTCAGTGAGAAAGCTGGGGACATCGCAATTGCACCGGATTTGTCTTCCATCTGTAAGTGAAACCCTCCCTCAGAAACTACACCTGGAACTGTTCTGTGTTGTCCGTCAATAAAAAATAGAGCAGAAACCCACCTGTCGCACTCACAATGTTATCGAGTAAGTTTGATCATGTTTTCGGACCGCGGGCCATACTGTAGACCCGCAGCCATCAACCGAATCACTGCTGCTGCCACTGGTAGCACAAAGTCTGAACGATGGCTCGGCTATTTCCTTCGCGGATTTCCATGCTGCGTGGATAGTATCTGCAGGGCCAAAGACGTCGCCGTCGGATGGGCTCGTCCAGGTGATACTGCTGGCCAACGCGCCCTCGATGGCCACGGCGAGAAAGAAGGCCTCAAGGTGTCGACGCACGACTGTCCGCATTTAGTGGACGGGGAAGGGGATAACTTTTGTGTATGGACCAGCCGATAACAGAGATGATGAATGAAAGGGTACGCCGGCGTAGAATGAAGATGGTAGTGGGAAGTAGGGTGGCAGAATGGCTAACGAACGCGAGAAGATAGTCGTTATGCGTGGCAGTTGCAATTGGAATCGTGACCCGACGACCTGATCGGTGGGTGTGCGGGGCAGTTCTATCCCATACTCGGGATGACCAACCAGTCGTATAGACCTGGTTCACTCTCCAACAACCATGGGAGTAGATGCGGTGGAATCAACGTCCATTTTGGTGAGATCACCGGCTATCGAGGACGACGACAAGGTCCTGGTGGAGAACTGTGCCAGCTGTTGCCTGTTGCGTAGCATATGGACATAAGACGAATAGATAATGCTAACAGTCTGAACGACGAACCGTTTTCGATCGCGGAGCCGCTCAAGCATGTCTATGACTTCTTCCTGCTCCTCGATCAAGAGCTCCCCGCCTGGCAGCGTATTCGCCAGTTCCTTTGCCTGAGCCATCGCATTCTTGAAGTCGTTGGTCTAGTACGCATACAATCCATGTTAATCCGCTTGTATATGATATGCCAGAACAGACATACTGCCTGGAGAAGTGCTTGTCTGGACTGAGGCGAGACTGTGCCCTCTGGCCGTTGGGTAAGTTCCAATATGGCCGCGAGCTTGAGCAGCAAGCCACCAAAGACAGACGTTGGCAGCGTGTTTTCTGACATTCTTAAGCAAAGAAAAAGGCGCAAAGGTAAAAGCCGAGCAGGGCGCTGCCAAAAGTCCAAGACCAAATTGCCCAATAACGCCCACTGCGAAGTTCGTAGGCGTTGTTTGGTCGTTGTTTGGCAGCATCCTCGACGGAACCTTTTCGAAATATTTTGAAATTGTCCTTGCCGCGAAACCTCTGCGATCTCTTGTACTTTGGTCCTGTAACTCTGTAGATCCCGAAGAAGCGTCCTTCTCGCCCGTATAACAACATGGAGGCTTTTCAACTACTGTCTCGAGGAGGCGCAAAATTTGACAAGCAACGATTCAAAACGGATGTGCAGTTGTTTAACGTGAGTTCAGCGCCGATCGTGTAGAGACATTTGATCACGTATAATGCTTGCAGAAATCGAAGCCTAGCACAAAGCTAGGGAAGTCTACAATGGACGGAAAAGATGGAGTCCTTCCCGTAGAACTCGACTTCTTCAAATACGCCAAGGGCTCTTCAAGCAAACGGAAGGTCACTAGTGCAGAGGGACGAGAGGAGAGCGATGCAGAGGAGAGTGACAGAGAGGCAAAGAAACGGAGAATAGAGGAGGATGAGGAGGAGTGGCGTGCAGCTGACGACCCGCCCATGCCAAAACACCGAGTTACTAGCAAAGGCCGCAATGTCCCCGAGCACGCAGACTCGTTCGAAGCTCTCCGGGAACGATATAAGATCTCTTCCCAGCTACTCTCCAACCTACAGAAGAACGGATATGCACGACCGACAGGAATACAAGCGCACGGTTGCCCAATAATGTTGGAGGTATGTCTTCATTCCGATTCCTAGCCCTCGACTGTGCTGAAAACACACGTATAGTCTCGCGACCTTGCCGCAATATCGCCAACGGGGACGGGGAAAACGTTGTCCTATCTCTTACCAATAATGGCAGCCTTGGGCGTACCGGCCGCGAGTGCACAGAGTAACGCAGGCACCGGAGTCCGCGCCATAGTCGTCGCGCCCACCCGCGAACTAGCACACCAAATACACAACGAATGCCTCAAATTAGCGGAAGGTCGAAAATGGCGTATAATTTTATTTAGCAAGGCGACAGCTAGCACTCTGGCGGACAAGGCTGTGAGAGACAAAGTAGGTACGTCTGCGATCGTGTCCCTTCCCCAGCAACGTCCAATTTCTTACGAGCGTCCCTAGACATAATCATCAGTACCCCTCTGCGACTCGTTGCGTCACTTCAGGCTGGAGACCTTGATCTACACAAGTTCGGTGGTTTTGCTTCAGCTACAGTCCTCTCGCTAATTCTACGTGCAGTGTCCGTCATTTAGTTCTAGACGAAGCGGATCGAATGCTGGATACGGAGTTTTTACCCCAGGTGCAGGAGATCATTGCGGCCTGCACTCATGAGCAGGTACAGAAGGCTGTGTTCAGCGCTACGCTGCCTGCAGGAGCAGAGAAAATCGCAATGGAGATGCTTCACGATCCTATTCGTATCGTTGTTGGTCTGAAGTAGGTCTATTCTCCTCAGACCTTAGCAATTCTTCCATTCCGACATACTTCCTCACAGGGACACGCCATTACCGCTCATCACTCAATCACTCACATACGTGGCCGACGACCCTTCAAAGCTTCCTAGTCTCCTCACCTACCTCTCGCAGCCGTACAATCCGCCTGTACTCATTTTCACCTCGTCGCAGCCCCGCGCCTCATCCCTCGCAGAGGAGCTCGTGCTAAACAGCATACCTAATGTCGACTGCCTCCATGCAGGGATGAGCAAGAAGGAGAGAGAGGATGCGGTGGCACGAATGCGGAGGGGCGAGGGCTGGGTTATGGTCAGCACGGAAGTCATGGCGCGCGGCATGGACTTTAAGGGCATAAGAGAAGTCATCAACTATGACTTCCCGACGAGCGTGCAAAGCTACGTGCATCGTATCGGTACGTAGTGCCGCCTCCTGCCAATATCCCAGTCTGATCGTATAGCTAGGTCGTACGGGTCGCGCTGGCCGAGAAGGGAAGGCGGTGACTTACTTCACTGACGAAGACGCGCCGTATCTCAAGTCGTACGTCCCAGTGCCCTCCCTCCAGCCTTTTTTCAGCGTAACGACCGACTCCTTAGCATTGCGAACGTGTTATTGCAATCCGGGTCGTCTGTACCTGACTGGATATTGAAGCTACCCAAGCCATCGAAAATGAAGCGCAGACAGATGGGCAAGGTCAAGCGCGCAGAGACTGTCAACGACGCTCGGAGAATAGGGCGGAACGACGCCATCAAGAAAAGGTGCGCTCTGCCTCTAGCCTTCCATGCGGATGCCCATTGCTGACGCTGCACATACAGGGAAATGATTGCAGGGTCCAAACGGCGCAAAGAGAAGCCTTCGAGGAAGGACAAAGACCCAGATAACGGTGATGTGGACGCATCCGATGAGTAGATTAAGATGTGCTCACGGTTGGGGAACTTTTGGACGGGTTCTCGATTCATTCAATGGAGCGGATGGCACCCGATAGTTTTGCTGGAAAACGATCGACCGTCATATGTGAAGCAAACGCAAAAAAACGTGGCAGCAACAAAGGAAAGGTATTGCAAACGTGGACCCCCTTGGCCGCTGAACGCACATTGACTTTGCAGATAAGATCGATGAGGATGAGGTGGTACCGTGGGCACCAAGTCTGTGAGTGACTCGACTTGACAGGGCTCCGTGTCGCACCTATCGCTAAACGACAACGTGCATGCCATATTTAATTATGCGACGGCCACTATGGGCCCATCTCCAGCGTGGTCTGCCGAAAAACAATCCAGGCATGGGCATGGCTGATTGTCAGATGGATATCACCGAGGAGACGACACCAGAGGAGATGGCTCTACACGGCGGACACGTTCAAGCTGATTGATGTGTGCACACGCAGCGAAAGCGGACCGTGCGATGTGTTTGCGGACTCCGGACACAAACTTCTTTGGCAGCAGAGCCGAGATCTACACGGACGGTGAAAATGAGATCACCCCTCTGTATAAGAACGTCGAGGCTTTTACGCTCGTGGCTGAATCTTGAGATATACAGCAGCTGTACAGTGGAGGATATCGCAGCACGAGGGGGTGCAAAAAGCCACGGCGGTCGTGGCTCTCCTCGAGTGGCTCACCCCAACGGTTGATAAAACACGAACTTCATACAGGCCAAACCTACGATATCAATGGGGCCCCACGAATATTTCCAAGACTGCTAAAGGGGAACGGAGCGAGAACAGCATTATTTGCTTCCGTCTTGAAGGCTGGTTGCGCAGGCCCGATATAGGCACGCACCGGTGTTTGATCAAGATTACGGGAACCAGGCGTCACTTCGCAAAGTGAATGAGGCCTCGTTGCAGCCTCAAGGTGATCATACAAGAGGGTATGCGTCGACACAATCTCAGATGTAGCATTGACATATTCACCTCGATTTCGGTTGAAAAGGGGAGGGCAAGAGAGCGAGCAATGGCTCAAGCCCCAGCTTTCTACGCTCTCAGACGCCTCCCTACGAACACATTATACCCCATTTACGACCTTTTATTCCCCCTCCAATGCCTGTTCTACGAAACGTTAGACGCTCGCGTCGCCTGTCCAAGCAAGCACCGAGGGATGAAGGTGCGTTCACTTTGCGATCGTTGCTATATTACGCGTGTGTCCTTGTTCTTGCTGACCTGCTTGTTTTGGCCATCAGATTCATACTGGGAAGGGCTTGACCTCCTCTACCCCAGCCCCGAGCCAGAGACCTTTTCTGTCGCAACCACTCTTCCTACTCTACCTTCTCCGCCCATCTCGCCCGATGACGTTTCCTCATCCCCCTCTACCTCCTTCTTCGTCCCCCGCTCTTCGCATTCGCGAAAGAGGAAGGAGGGTCACATTCCACGGCCTCCCAACGCGTTCATGCTCTACCGCTCCGATTTTTGGGCGAAGCAAAAGGTGACCACCACCGTCGAGCGCGACCATCGCCACATCAGCCGCATAGCCGGCCACTGCTGGAACAACCTCAGCGACGCCGAGCGTGCCCCATACAAGAGGCGCGCCGAGGCGGAGAAGGTGCGACATGCTCGCGAGCATCCGGAGTACAAGTACACTCCGGTGTTTCGTAAGGAGAAGGTCGTAAAGCGGAAGGTGAATAGGGACGGCGAAGATGAGGAAGAGCGGTGCAGACGGCTCGCATCGCTGCTCATGCGCGGTGTCGAGGGGTCCGATCTTGAAACCGCTGTCAAGACGATGAAGGAGGAGGACTGCAACCTGGACTTCCTCCCAGCGTCTTCGAAGCGCCGCGCGTCTCATTCGCGCCCCATTCGACGATCTCGCTCTCAGAAGAAACGCCCTAGCGTCAAAGTTGAACTTCTACGCACCGACGTCCAGCCTCTTCGCATCAAAATCGAACCTCCCCGCATCCGACTCGCACCTCCCCGCGTTAAGGTCGAGCATGTCGACGTCAAGCTCGAGGCACCATCCACGCCAGAGTTCACCTTCCCTGACGAGACCTTTACCCATGCTGCCACTCCCGTTCCCGATACCCCTCCTACGCCCGAGATGGCGCACTCCGACCGCTCGACCCCAGAGGAGTCGGACTTTGTTCCTACCGAGGAGATTCCGGACCTCTGTCTCGACGCGCCCGTCACGAAGGAGTCTGGCATAGTAAGTCCGTCAAATCTATGAGTCGTTACCCAAATCTGACCGACACCCTCCACTAGCAATGCAAGCTCGAGTACGACTCTCCCATGTCCATGCCGGAGCCCCCCAGCCTGTACGGCCCCGACCTCCTGGGCCTCGCAGCGGGGCCACGGCTGGAGGCGGCTGATTTTGCCGGATGCTTCACGCGCATGTACGACCCGCTCGTGCCCGTCTCGCCTACCGACGCCTACGACTACCCCATGCACTTTTACGCCACTTCCCCCGACTCGGACGGCGGCGAGCCCCAGTTCAGGAACCCGTTCAGCAACTCCACGTCGGCGTACGACCACGAGGGCTTTGCGTACAAGACGGAGGAGATCGACACACTGTTCAGACCCGTCTCCTCCGTCGTGGACTGCTCGGCGTACCAGTCCATGACCGACGAGGAGGTCGTGGAGGAGTACGTCAACTTCAACTTCAACACCTACTAGACGCCGCCATCATGTTCTCGTGTATTCTCAGACTCTCATGGGTCCGTTTTCTCTCTGTTATGCTTGCTTTCTCATATCATCTGTTGTTGTCCCTCGTCTACGTACTGGATCTCTCGCGCTCATCGCTCCCGCTCTGCATGTAAACCCTCATCATCACGATACCATTCCCTCGGAATCCTCTCGCTCACCCTCTGTATCTATTACGGTTCTGGAAATCTGTCTTTGTATACATACACTCAACGTCTCGCATATATATCTACACCGCTGCTCACAACTACGATCTACGTGCAATTGCAAGTCTACGTGCATTGTGCAATGTAAGACCGACACATAGTATGCTATCGCTTAGCCTTCTTCGAGGCGGCGCCGTCAGCTGGCTTTGGCCGCTTGGCGGTCGCAGGGGGCGCATCGTCCACCTGCACGCGCCCGGCCGCCTGCTCCGCTTTCAGCCACGCGACGCACTCCTCCTGCGTGCCTTTGGGGTGCGCGAGCTGCCACTCAACAACGCGCGCGAGCACTTGGCCCGTCCACTGCCCGGGCCTAGACGCGCCCAGTGCGGCTACGACCGTGCGACCCTATAGTATACGAGACATCGTGAGATCACATGAGGGTAAGGGGAGGGGGAGGGGGAAGAAGCGTACGTCTACGATGGGCTTTGCGTCGACTGTGGATGGGAGGTCGAGGTCTACGACACGTGTGAGGAACGCGTTGTATGTTTCTACTATTTTCGCCGCGTTTTCGACTGGAGCGAAGGTTAAAATGAGTATGCATATTCTAACGCAAGCAAGGGAGTTTGCGCACCGTCTAGATGATCTTGTGCAGGATCGTAGAGCGGGGCAAGTTCCTGCAGAAGAGAGAATAGCACCGATGTCGACCAGAGCGAGCCGGTATTTGGATTGTGCACAACCTTTTCCCGCAGAAGCAGACCTGCAAAAGCTATATTCAACGCACGATGGAAAATCACAACGTATCCCTCGACCCACCGATGGCCACTCTTTCCGAAGGTGCCGCGAACCGACCGTCGTCCAACCTGGGGTTCTTGATCAGGTCCGCCGCGGCGAAAAGCGCGGGGATGCCGTCAAGGTAGTGATTTTGGGTTCCGAGTTTCACACCGTCGCGTATGGCGGCCTCGATCGCTGGGTGCGATTTTTTCTTGGCGTCGGTGTAGGTGACGCCGCGGTAGTGCGTGAGGGCCGCAGCGAGGAACAGCCGTGCCTGATCTGCAGATGAGATATTGGTGAGGGCGGGATGGAGGGCGGGGAGTGCAGACTGCGGGTGGAGGAGGGTCTGGAGGACTGTTACTGCCGCCAGCGAAGTTGCGAAGGGCGCGGGGTCAGTGGAGAATGTGGCTGTTATCGATGGGGGCACGGAGAATATGGCGGAGTGCAAGGCTAGCTCGTGGATGAGCTGGACCGAGCGAAGGGGATCTCGACCTGTGAGTGGGATGAGTATTGTGAGGGGATCGTAGATGATATGGTAGGACCTTTCATCATTTTGTGTATTTCTTCGCCAACGCGTTCCCGGGTGATCCCCGTGGCTACTCTTTGCTGTACTGGGATGTGAGAATCTGGAAGTACTGAAGTGAATGGTATAATATGTCGTTACCTGGATCGCCGGTTCCCGCGCAGCGTCTCGCAGTTCGGGAACCAAGTCAAACCCAAACCGACTTGCAAACCTGATGCATCGGATGACGCGCAAGGGATCGTCCTGGAACGTCTCCCGTGGAGGTAGCGGCGTGCGTATGACCCCTTGTTGAAGATCGTCTAGCCCCTACGGATGCAGTACACACATCAGCACCTGAGATCGCGCATCATGCAAGTACAGCTACCCACCTTTCCCGTGTGGTCCTCCACGGCGCGTGTATGCACATTATAGAAAAGCGCGTTGATCGTGCTGTCCCGGCGCCGCGCATCATCTAGCGGCGTGCCAAACGCCTGCCTACAATCTCAGCGTGCACACATAACAAGCAGAAGCGCACGGGGCCGCACGCACGACTTCGGTCGGTATGCGGTTATCCTCCGCATAGGTCTCGCTGCGGAGGTTCACGAAATCGAGCTCGAGGCCGAGCACGGCCGTCTTCGCGGTCTCGAGGTGCTTCGACTGCTCGGGGTTGCGGCCGACGGCCGTGACGCGCCCAACGGGGACGTCCTTCTGCGCGGCGACGAATGCGACAAAGTACTCCGCGAACGTGAGGCCCATCATGTCCTCGAGCGCGACGTCAATGTCGTTGCTGTCCTCGCCGAGCAGCTACATGCTGTCAGTCCATAGCCGCGATTGAAAAAATTGGACACGGACCTTGTCTCTGACCCAGCCGCCTGCGATCCTGCAGGAGGTGACGAGGCCGTGCTCTTTCTTCAGGTGCTGCGTGCACTCGTCGAGGAGCGTGCATATCTGGCTCTCGGTCGCGGACAGCGCTACGGTGGGACTTGGAGGGGGCACTATACGCCCTGCCGTCGCGTTTCTCAGGCTAGCCATTGCGCGGGAGTGTTTTAGCAGAGGTACACGGACGCGCAGCTTGGCGAACATGAAAGTCTGATCATAAACTCTGTTTGCTTGTTTTTCTCAAGTTTATCCTGGCTCAATCCTTATTTCCTGCGATCATGTTCACAGTCAAAAGTATCGTTGCAATTCTCTGACATCCCCGCACTCTACAACGACGACCCAAATCATGGCCATCCTGCAACTGTGCGATCGGACCACGCGCACGACGGTGACTGCGCCTTCTGGCCTTCTGCCAGCAATCTGCCTAAAATATCAAAATCAAAACCAAATATATCAGCGAGGGCCGGTTGGCCAATAGACAGGTTAGATATTTCTGTCGCAGCCGTGAGGCGGCCGTGTTCGAGGGGTTCCCTGGCCGGACGTGGGAGCAATAAAAAAAATATAAAGACCTGTTGTCTTTGCGACGGCGGACGACACCTCCATCTCTTCCCTTGATCGCTAAAGCGTCGCTAACTTTTCTGGTGTGCTCTAACACCACTTTTCTCTTTAATAAAATGGCTTCTCGACTCGCGCTCTTTGCGACTTTGCTCGCTGTCCATTCCTTCGCCTCAGCAAACGCCGAGTCCTCAACCATCACAGCCGCTCCCCCACGCCGCTCGCCTTCCCACCACGACCTCGCCGCACGACAGGCCTCTTCGACGTTCGAAACGACCTCGCCATTACCCCTCACAGACTACAACTACCCGTTCTCTGCTATTCCGTACCAGGTCAACCCGTTCCCCATCGGGCGTGGTCCTCAGTCCGGTTACAACTTGTGTAACTCCACCACCGAGGGTGCCAACTCTCAGTGCCAGACCCTCATTGTGAACTCGCTCGTGAGTCCCCGTGCTGTTCTATCGAGGAAACCGCAGTCTTATCGCTTTTCTAGTCCGACTTCTGCCTCTGGGGTTCGCCCACTTCCGGCGGAACCATCGGTGATGTCGAGGCCGCCGTAGTTGCCTACTGCGCCCAGAGCGGCCACGGTGCACGTGTGTGGCCCGCGGGCACCATCACCGGCGCCCAGTTCATGAAGACTAGCGCGTACATCCAGATCACCGGTCACTTCAACCAGAGCGGTATCGGTCTCGACCCCAACGACGGTGGAGGAGAGCTCGACCCTCACGGTGCCGATTTGGCTGGCAACCCCCTCGGTGGTCTCGTGTACTCGACCGGCATGCCCTCCGCGAAGGACAACTCCACCGAAGTGCAAGTCACCTCGTGGAACAAGTGCGTATTTTAGCTTGCCTTTGCCGCGCTTTATTGACGCTTTTGCAGCTTCGTCGGCTCGGGTGTTTTCTGCATCAAGCTCTGCGACCCCAGCGTCACGACCCCCAACTACTGCGAGAAGTGCGTTTCTCCGTTTTACCCAGGAACAAAATGCTGATTTGCTCCCCAGCCGTTTCGATCTCCTCGGATGCTCGTACAACATGCCCGCCTCGTACGTCGACAACGAGTTCACCAGCTGCGAGGGTGACCTCCAGGAAGTCGTCGGCACATACACTACCAATGGCCAGAGTCAGTCCTCCCCTTTTTTTCCATCCCTCACAAACTGACCATTCTGCAGCCATCACCTGGAGCCAGCCGGCGTCGCTGCCCGCGACCAGCACACTCCCCTGGACGCCCGTGATCCCCTCCTCCAGCAACTGCCAGACCTTCTCGTCCGCGCAGCTCTTTGGTTCCGTTAGTACCTCCCCCGCCGCGTCGTCGACGGGCTCGGCTAACGCTTCCTCCTCCCCCCAGGCATCCGGCTCCGGCAGCAGCAGCGCATCCGCCACCTCTGGCGGCTCCAAGTCCACCGGCACGTCCAAGTCGTCGGGTACGGGCACCGCTGCGGGCTCGACTGCGTCCACGAGCTCGAGCGGCGCGGGCCAGCTCATGGTGACTTCGGGCCTGTTCGTCGTCGTCGGCGCTATGGTCGCGTTGATGTAAGGTTCTGTGGTACCCTCGAACTTCGAACGTTACTTTCTCTGTCTTGTCTCTTACTTTTGCTTCGGCTACGGACTATAATTACGGTGTTCATGGTAATCAAGGATATTTGCTGCATGTCGACCCGTCCGTGGCTGTACTTTATACCCCAACATTGTGATCGCTGCGTGAAGGCATGATTTTACACTTGTTAATCGGTTGTGATTGTTTGGGTCTTGCGTGTGTGGGTAAGCCTGATGAAACGACCGCGCGCGACGCAAGGTGCTGCTCTCAAATTTAAAGCTGACCAGAACGTACTGCTGTCGGCCATGGGGAAATCGGCTCCTAAGGCCTCGGGCTTGCCTTAGTCAATGCGGACGTCGTGCAGGATCGTTACGCGTATAATCATCAATATCATGAACGCCTGTCGTAGTAGTAAAAATACATCTGTATAATATGGTGATAACAATCTACAATGGTGGCCCTCCAAAATAAACTCTAGACCCAGAACGAAAAGAAAACCCTCTATGCCGCCTGGAAGATCTTCACATAGTCCACTTCCCAATCTACACCATGCCTCGTCAGCTGTGCGCCCTCTCATGCTTCAATCAAATGCAGAGTACTCACAAGCCTCGCTAAACGACGCGCCGCTCGCCTGCACGAAGGCCTCGCACGTCGAAAAGCCCGTTCGCTGCGCGCAGCTCTGCTCCTGCCCCGGGATCCCCGTCCCGCCCCACGCGCTCCCCGCCCAGTCCCCACACAGCGTCGTGTCGAAAATCGCCGAAATGTCGCTGAAGAACTTGAACGGGTCGCACGAGCCCGCGGGCCAATGCCCCATCGGCGTGCCCCACCCGCTCGGCACGGGCGCGCCTGCAGTGATGTCTGCGGGGATGGAGGCACGCGAGAAGAAGTAGATCTTGATGCCGGTGCTGTCCCAGTTCACTGCGCGCGGTCAGTATCAGTAAGGGTCCATACTAGAGTCACACGGGCAGGGGAGACGTACTGGCATAGACGCCGCCGCCGTTCTGGTTAAAGGGCGCGCCGAAGGAGGTAGAGTCCGCGGAGCGCACGCCGCAGCCCTGGTTGCCCGAGTCCGCGGCGGAGCAGTCGGTCCCGCCGACGACGCTGCCGGTGATGGCGAGCGTGGCGGATGAGGACGAGCCCATGGAGCAGCCCTGGCTCGTGTGGATCGTCGCCTGGTTGTTTGTGTAGTTATTCACTCCCTCCACGATGTCGATTTCGCTGCAATGGAATTTTCAGTTGAACGTCTTTAAAGTGTGTGGGGAAATTGGCTCACCCTCCGGCAGGCCAGTTGGGGCCGTTCATCCACCACGCGGGCCAAGTGGCACACCCGGTGGGCATGTGCACGGAGTCCATGAGCACGAGCGCGCCGTTGTTATAGTTGCTGTTCGTGGTGATGCGCACAGAGTTGCGCGTGCTCTGCACAGTCGGGGTCGTTTCGACACTCATCACCGCGTGGCCGGCCGAGTTGACGCTTGCGAGGCCAGACGATTGCTATTCACGTGGTTTAGCTGAGTTCCGCGGAACGAGGCCATGATACTCACAGCAGTCTGCTGGTCGACATAGTTGACCGTGCCGTGGGTGGGATCGGAGCCTGTGTCAAAGGTCCAGCCATCGAAGAAGTTGCTTCCTTGCTGCACAGAGAGTTAGCTAGTGTGAAAGATAGAAAAACTCTTGGACGAACGTGAGACTCGACTAATTTGAATGGCGATGTGGCGGTGGGCTTAGCACTCGACGAGGTAGCTGTCGCACTGCCCGAGGGCAGCGCCGTAGTAGTCCCAGACGGAGTAGCCGGGCTTGTCCCATTCGTGCCCGTGCCTGAGCCCGAGCTCGGGTTGGAGCCGACAACGCAGTATATTCGATTGGACGATCCGGAGTTAATGGGCTGCTGCGAGACAAGGACGCCGCCGAGGGCGACGCGCAAGTCGCGGGCGAGGCCGGCGCTATGCTTGAGCGCCACACGATGAACGTGGCGCGTAGCCCGTCCAAGGGTGTCTCTAGCGACGCGGGGGAAACCACCTGCGGACGCGGGTGCGATGTGCACGAGCAGGAAGATGATGAGACCGAGTGGGAGATGTAGATGCATGGCGATATATAACGCTTGCTTAAGTGCGTGTAGGACGTGATAAGATGCGTTTCTAGTCGTGATACCTGGGCACAGCCAAGGTGGAACTGACAATAGCTGGGAGGTGGTCAATAAGGCAACACGACGGACAGATACAAAGGCCAGCGCACTTTAAGTACCCGTCGATAGGCCGGATGTACACGAGGCGTGCGGGCGATTGTACGCAGTTATAAAGATGGGAAAACCTGTGGGAGCCGCGCAAGCTGTTCTACTGAGAATACGATGCCTCGTGTGTCGGGTAAGGCCCGAAGAAAGTGAAGCAGAAGAAGCGGAAAAGTCGCTGAGGGCGGTAGGATATGGGAGTGTACAGTCAAGATGCACAAGCGCCGGCGAGCGCCTTATAAGAAACGGCGACAGTGAGATTCCATTGTCCTTGCCAACGAGCATGGCGAAGAAACGGAGGTGAAAGGACAATGGCGAAAACAACTTCCGTTCCGCATTCGGAGATTATGGCTTATGTAATCGCTAAGATAACCGACGACAGCGAGTGCCACAATTGTCTCCAGACTCAAACGCTCACCAGCTCTCTACCCTCATGCTGTACTCATACTCTGTGCGCTGAACGGACTGGACAGAGCTGTTGTACAGCTCGCAGAAAATTGACTCTCAACCACTAGCTGTCTAAATTCTTGACTGGATCCACCTCGGGAGGCTACGGCAAAATCCAGGGCTCCTTCTCCTCCACGTACATTTCGATCAACATGCAAAGTGCCCCGTTCCTTGCCACGACGATGGATGGCGGGGGCTAAGAATATCCAGGTCAAGCGCCAGCAGCTGCATGGGCGCAGTTTTGACTCCCAAGACAACTCGAACTCTGGTCCTGCATCCTGATCGACGCCGGACGGAAACTTACGGCTCGTCCCTTAGGTCTTTGCAGGCGAGTGCATATGCTGGCGTGCAGCAGTCTCGGACGAACGTTGTTTGGTCGGGGTAGCTGCTGCGCATTGTCACCGATTTTGTACCACCCCTCGTGTTAGCTGCTCTGGCTCCGGAACACAGTAGGGTGCGCTCCACAACTCCAGTCTCACAAGTTACTCACTAATCTATATGCACATAGCAATGCCAACCTACATGGCCTCTGTGATCAGCGCGTTCCCTGACGATCTGCCCTACGCCTGAACCTCTGGGACCGAACTCCTTCCTTGTCCACACCCCTGCCTCGCTAGACCTGTACAAAGATCGCCAACACAATATGAGACCGAGTTCGACTATTGCAACACCACTATGTGGCGTAGTTTTATGGACTGCACTAATCATTTGCATCGGCATGTGGTCCTCACAAATAAGTGAGCAATGTGTATTTGAGAAAACGTGATGTCTACAATAAAATCCAATGGTGGAAACTGATGTTGGGATTGTGCGGACTGAAGCATACTACTACTAGGAGCATCAGACGCGCAAGTCATTTCGTTGCATGAGTAGTCATAATCTGAACCGGAACCAAGCGACAGCGCATGAAGACGAACGACATAGAAAAAACCCGCTTGCAAGTAAAAAAGTTAACATAGTATACACTAGAAATAGAGGGAAACGGCGACGAACGAACGATGTGGAAAGGAAAAGACATTAAGTGTGACATCCACCGCAATCGTCCATCATGCTCACACAACACTCCAAGAAGACTCAAGACACCCAGACAAACGCCAGCGTTCACCTCGAGCAGCGCTAGTGCCCGTGCGAGCTCGCCGCAAAGGCTTCCCGCACACTCTTCCGCAGCTCCTCGTGCTCGTCCAGCGATGATCCCGGCGCGACATGCGAGCCCGTGAGGCTCCCGGGCACCAGCGGCGTCTCCCCATCCCCGTCCACGAACTCGAGGATCCGGCGGCCGAGCAACTGTATCTCGCCCTGCCCCTCGCCCGTCTCCGTCTCTTGGTACGACTGCGACTGCGAGCGATGCGACCGCGGCGTGCCGACGGACGATGAGGGCGTCGACGTGCGCGAGGCGGCGAGCTGCCGGATGTTCGGGATCAGCTTGTTCGAGGTCCGGATGTTGCTGATCAGCTGCGGGTCGCCGGACTCGAGCAGCTGCACGATCGTCCACACTGCGATGTGCTGGAACGTCGCGTCCGGGCTGCTGAGGAAGCGGTAGAGGTATCGGTGCATGCCGCCGTCGGGCTTATCCCAGACGTCGTTGAATGCGGAGTAGTCGTCCGTGGCTGTTCGCCCATCTAAGCGGCACGTTAGTGTGGCAGCGGAGATAGCGGTCAGACGACGAACCTTTCGACGAGAGATTGCCCAAAGCAGCAGCGCTGTTTCCTTGTACCTCAGAGCTCGGAGAGTCCGTGAGTGGAATCAGCACCTCGCAGATGCCCATCTCGAGCAACTGGCCCTTCAGCTCGTCTAAGCCTTCCATGAGTACACGTGAGATGCACAGAAGGAAGGAAAAAGCGCACCACTCAGTGCCAGCACCGCAACACACGCCGTCATCTCGCTCTGCACATTCATGGGGACCTCCAGGACGAGGTCCTTGATGCTCTGCACAGCACCAGCTTTCACAATGGCCGTCTTGTTCTTCTCGGAACTCGCTGCGAGATTACGAAGCGTCGAGATCGCATGGCACTGGACCTCCTCGTTGTCCTTAAAAGACAGCAAGTTGATGAGAGGTTGTAGGAAGCCGGACTCGATGATGGGAGACTCGTTCTGGGGATGGATAGACACGTTGCGTACGCATGCCGCAGAAGAGAGGATGAGTGGCAGGTAGGTCGATTGTAGAAGACGGAGCAGGGAAGAAAGCCCGTCAGCCTTGACGATTTCTAATTGGTACTTCTCTGTGCAGGCCTTTCAGCATTGTGAACGTGCGAACAAAGCGCTGGTGACATACCATCACTAGCGAGATTCCGAAGAGCAAGAGCGGCTTGGCATTGAACTTTCAGACTGGGGCTGTCCATGAGCATTACAAGACTTGTGACAAGTTTGGGCTCTGTCTGCGCCAGTTTCTTCCTGTTGGAACCTAAACACATTGCGTACATCTGGTGAGAGGCGGATTTACAGGTTGAGAGGCGCAACTTACCATCGACAGCAATATTACTGAGGGCGGTGGTGCAGTAGTATTGAACATCGGTGTCCGGCGAGTTGAGCAGGCTGACGAGCACTGGGATAGCGCCTGCGTTGACGAGCTGCTGCCTGTTCTCGTCTGCATGTCCGCGTAAATCACAAAATGCTGGTAACAAGAACGTATGTATGAGCATACCCGAATGAGTCATGTTCAACAACGCTCCCGTAGCATTGCGCTGAACCCGCATGTCCTTTGACCGTGCAAGACGCGTCAAGGGCACCAATGCACCAGACTTCGCGATCTTCGTCTTGTTGTCGTCTGAATGGCAGGCATCAGTTTTACGAAATGTGGACGTCGTGTTAAACGCACCGTGCGTTGCTAGGTTCGTCACACAGCCTACTGCGTTGCATTGAACCTCGACGTTTGGACTCAGCATCTGTCGAATGAGCGGTTCAAGGCCTCCCAGTTTCACAATGAGCAACTTGTTGTCGGCTGTGGCGCGAACCGTCAATTGGCGATACTATAACGAGCACAGTAACGCAAAATGATACGACGTACTGTTGACAGCCAAATTGCCCAATGCCGCGCTAGCAGCGCGTTGCACCTCTGTGTCGTGGCTGCTAAGGAGGAAAAGGATGGGATCGAGCGTATCCCGACCGACGGGCCGTACTTCTTTCTCGGTTATCTCAGCGAAAGCGAGGGCCGCGCTGCGCTGTAAATCTACATTGTCGGAGAAGGAGAGGGTGGTCAATGCTGTGAGTGGTGAGCCCGTGAAGAAGTTTGTCGTCGTCCGGTCTGGCAAGCGAACGAAGTTCCGGGTCAGTTTTCCGTGCGCGAAGATGTGGGACAGACGCACTCTCGAGGTACTGGAGAAGATCCGCGACCGCCTCGCGCTCATTCTCGAGCAGGAGGGGCTCATACGACTGTGACTTTCGCGAGTTGACTTGATGAGATGCATCCCAGGTGCGGTAACCATCGTCAGCCCAATTTTTGTGATGCAAAGACGAGCGAAAAACGCACAGCATGACTCGCAGCAGCTAGAGACGTTTCCCATAGCGTCGGTGGGTGTTCACGAGCAGGGAAGGGGGAGAAAGAGAGTGGGCAACAGTTTGTACTTGGGCGAGAGGTGGAAGTTCAGAATCGCTTTCGGTACAAGTACCGTGCGAACTGCGCGCGGAGGTTGCCGCTGTGGCGTAGCGTTCCCGCATCGTGCGTGCGGCTGCGTTTCTTTCCCTCTCACTTTCACCTGCTTGCTGATCGTCTATGATCATAATGCTGCTGTTCCAGGACCCATCGGTGCCGACAAGCCCTCTGTACGGGCGTTAATGGCTGGAAATGAAGGGCACACCAAACGTGTGTCGGTGATTAGACAGGTAAGCCGTCTCTACCTACCGGGCGTACTAGCCTTCGACAGAGATAGCGGGAGTCCTCCGCTTTCTGTCTCCCGTGTTCGAGTTTGGTGTTATACAAATGGATGCTGACACCCTATATCTGCAGATACCAACCGATTCTCATCCTAATACAGGCCCTTTCTCGACCTGTTCGCTTATGGGCTCCTGTGAGGGTATACTTCTACGAAGTCTTCTTCGCGATACGATTCGAGACGCGTACTTTCCGTTTCCTTTGCAGTAAATGTTCTACGAGCTTCCTTCGGGGTTTTGTGAACTTTGTCTATACAGGTATACTACATTGAACCATCGTGCTCCATGTCTATGACCTTTGCTTGCTGGTGTGAATTTCTAACCGCACTACTTGTACGAGTGTTTGTTACGATTTCGATTTTGTTAGGCTCCAGATTCTCAGGCCCAGGAACTGCACTGCGAGTTTGACATCGCGGACAGTAGTACACCGACGTGTGCCCGAGCTACAGGTGGGTGTCGTCTTCGTTCCGACTGATCAACTAAACCTCACTGGATCTGCCTCAATCTTTCAACCCTCTTTAGAAGGCCGCGGTGTTCTGGCGTTGGACAATCGTCGGTCGATACGATGTAAGGGTTTCAAGTAAGTTACAGAGCGTACCGAGGCATCAGATGGGGCACCCGACATCGTCAGTTCAACTTGGCCCATATTCAACAAGATAGCGAATTCTCCTTCGTGTAAGCCGCCCTAGGCGCCACATGCAGGACGCGACGACGCGCCGCTCTGCATGCGACGGTTTTTTTATAGGTTACTCCACAGGCTACAAGGAAGTTGATCGTTGCTCCAACAAGCGTACCCTTTTTTCCAGCCTATATAACGTCAGAAGGGCTCCTGGCACCCCCTACAAATTGAAAAACCGCCAGGTCGACGGGCAACGACCTCTCTCTCCCCATTTTCTTCTTCTCACTCGACTCCATTTCTCGACCGCCATGTCTTCACGGGTCTTACTTGCTGCGGCTCTGATCGCTGTCCACTCGTTCACTTCTGCGAGCGCCGAAACTACCATCACGGCCGCGCCTCCACGCCGCTCGCCTTCTCACCATGATCTTGCCGCTAGGCAGGGGTCGGCCGTCACGCAGACGACCTCCCCTCAGCCACTCACCGACTACTCGTACCCCTACTCGCAGCTCCCGTACCAGGTGAACCCGTATCCCGTTGGACGTGGACCTCAGTCCGGGTACAATCTGTGCAACTCCACCACGGAGGGCGACAACTCGCAATGCCAGACCTTGATCATGAACTCGCTCGTGAGTTGTGTTGTTGGAGTTGACCTATACCGCCCGTTCTGACACGTGATTTTCATGAAGTCCGACTTCTGCCTGTGGGGCTCCCCCAAGCAGGGAGGAACCATTGGCGACGTTGAGGCGTCCGTCGTTGCGTACTGCACCCAGAAGGGGCATGGCACCCGCATCATTCCTCCTGGCACCATCACCGGCGCTCAAGTGAGTTGCCAGCCCTCTTTCTGTTCGGAACCAAAGCAAAATTGACACTTGTGCGAAGTTTATGAAAACCAGTGCATATATCCAGATCACCGGTCACTTCAACCAGAGCGGTATTGGGCTTGACCCCAACGACGGTGGAGGAGAGCTTGACCCCCACGGTGCGGACTTGCTTGGAAACCCTCTCGGTGGAGTAGTCTACTCGTCTGGGCTTCCTACTGCGAAGGACTCTACTCTGCAGCAGGTCCAGTCCTGGAACACGTGAGTGAGGATCGTTTTGGGAATGCCGCGGTCTGTTGACAGTTTCTCGATAGTTTCGTCGGTTCGGGCACATTCTGCATTAAGCTGTGCGACCCCAGCGTGAACAACCCGAACTACTGCGAGAAGTAGGCAATTTCCTCCGCGTACATTTTGGCGGTTTGCTGATTTGGGTCAACTATAGCCGTTTCGATCTGCTGGGATGCTCGTACAACATGCCTGCCTCCTACAAGGACAACGAGTTCACCAGTTGCGAGGGTGACCTCCAGGAGATTGTCGGTACATACACCTCGAACGGACAGAGTAAGTGATGTATCGTAGCCCAACTTTCCTGCAGTCTGATTCCTCCGTTTAGCTCTCACATGGAGCCAGCCTTCCGAGCTTCCTCCCAGCAGCACTGTTCCCTGGACCCCTGTCATCCCCTCGTCTAGCAACTGCCAGACCCACTCCTCGGCTGAGCTTTTCGCTGCGGTAAGTTCATCTAGTCAGTCGACCATAGTTTGATCACTGACATCCATGCATGTTAGACGTCTGGTGCGTCGGGATCCGGCAGCAGCAGCGGTGCCGCGGCCAGCAAGACCGGCAGTGCCGCGGGCTCGTCCTCGTCTGGCAACTCGAGCAGCGATGCCGTTCAGCTCATGGCCACCACTGGCCTGTCCTTCATTGTTCTCGGAGCCGCCGTTGTGCTGTTGTAAGGCGTCGGTTTAGGTCCGTGTCGATCTGCATATTGCGTATAATTTGATACCACCATTCGGACTCGCACATTATTATCGTTTCTGTTTATAGTAATGCAGAGCCATTTCATTTACCCTGCCACGAACGACATTTGCTTGCACAACATGCACCTGAGGTTGAACAAGACATCCCCGAGCGGCGAGCGCCAACGACTTGCCTATATTTCCTTTTCTGTCCATGCATGTGACGATACTGACGTTCCAGACAGGGGCTAATTCGAGGCGCGGGTCGAATTCTCTAGAAACGCGTCGGCCTTTGCACAGCGATTGTCAAGCAAAAAGACATGTTCTCGAATCTACGACACACGTCTGCACTCGACGCGCGGCGTCCTGGGGCGTACGCGGCCCTTCCTTCTAAGCATTTCCCGGACCTTCAGTCATCCGTCTTGGATCCTATAAAAGTCCCCCGCGGTTCTGGTCTGTCCCCCAGTTCAATACTTTCCCAGCTCACAACTAACGCACAACTACAACTGCGACTCAAATGTTTGCGTTTACCCCCAGCACATCGTTCAGTCCTCGCTCGCATCTTGCTAGCCCCCAGCGCTCATCCGCTTCATCCCCCTCACCCCTTGGCGCTCGCGAGAAGTACCTCGCTGCTCTAGCACAAGCTAAAGCAGCAGAGCAAGAATATCTCGCCGCCGTCGCCGCAGAGGAGCAGCAGCAGCAGGCTCGCCAGCGCGAGGAAGCTCTTCGTCGCCAGCACGAGGAAGCCCTTCGTCGCCAACGCGAAGAGGAATTGCTACGTCGCCAGCGTGAGCATGCACTGCTTACTTCCGCAGCCCCCGCATACGCTCGGGGCTACTACCCATACTATGCGGCGTACGAGCCTACCCCTGTCGTGTATCACAATGCGCGGGAGATCGAGGAGCAGCAGCGTCTAGCTGCCCTTCGCCGTCTCCGGGAAGCGGAGGAGGAGCGTCTCGCTGCGCTCTATCGTCAACAGGAGGAAGAGGAGCTCAAGCGTGTGGCGCTTCTTCGCCAGCAGCAAGAGGAGGCCCAGCGGCGTGCTATACTGGTAAGCAACGTTTTGATATGGGTGCGTATCGCTGGACCTGACTGGTATGATCAGCAGCAGCAACAGGCACCTTCCGTTCAGGCTCCTAGCAACAACACGGTAGACCTCCAGGATATCTTCAAACTTCTTCTCGGGGCACAGCAGCCACAGTGCTCTCCTCGGACGGAGGTCGAACCCTGCAGGATCGCAACACCTGTGGAGCCTGAGGTCGTTCAACGTCCTGTACAGCAGCCGATCGACCTGCAGCAGCTTTTCGGTCTTCTCACGGGAGGTGTGCCTCCCCAGGCTGCACAAGCCAAGCCGGCGGTTTCCGCATCGGTAAGTGTGCCAAGGTCTTCCTCGATGGTCCATAGTTATTTACAATATGTTTCTCAGACACAGCCCACTCCTCAGCCCAAGACTGCGGCCACCCCTGCACCGAAGGTCGAGACACCGAAGGCCGAGACACCGAAGGTCGAGACACCGAAGCGCGAGAGCACTCAGCACCACGCCTCGCAAGAGCCGCAAGTCATTGATCCGCAACAATTCCTCCAGGCCTTGTTTGGTGGCTGTCGTCCAGGGACCAGTTGCGCATCGGTAAGTCTCCATTTATCATGGAAGATTTGGAATATCCGGACTAATCCACTTCACTTTAGCCCTCGAAACCTCAACCAGAGCCTGTAAAGCCCGCATCAAAGTCAGCCGTCGCGCCTGTACAAATCCCCAAGCGCGAGGATTCCCCAAAGCGCACAGAGCCTACCCCCCGCGCCCCGTCTCCCAAACGCGCGGAGCAAACTGCCCCGCAATTCGTGTCTCTGCAAGACCTCCTTGAAGGGCGTATGCGTAATGAGGGTGACGCTGACGTGCGCAATACCCTTAACGGACTTCTTTCGCATATGTTCCCCGCTGCACCTGCAGCCGCCGCTCACCCCCAGCCACCGCGCCAATCCCAGCCCCAGTCGCAGCCCCAGCCCCAACGCACCCCTTTGAAAGGCGCTGAGGTGAAGCCTTCCGACAACGGCAAGGGCAAAGCCAGAGCAGAACCCCGCGAGCCCAGCCCTGTCCGCTCCGAGAAAGAGATCGCCGACGCGCTACACACCATCGAATCGATCGACACCGCCTTCAACTCCCTCCACTCCGACTTCACCTTCCCCGCGCACCTCGACTTCGTCCCCTCCGCCTCGCCCTCCGCGCCCGTCACCGACACGAAGCTCGCGTACACCGCGGCGAACGCGCCCGTGCGCTACTACGAGCACGCCCTGAGCCAGCTGCTGTCGAAGCTCGATGCGGTGGAGAGCGGGGGGAGCGAGGATGTGCGCGCAAGGCGGAAGGAGGTGGTGGCGCGTGTGGAGAGGGCGCTGGAGGAGGTGGAGAGGGAGGTGAGTGGGAGGATGGGCGCGTGGAAGGCGAGGAATGAGGTGCAGGCGGAGAAGGAGGCGGAAACGCCTGTGTCAGCGGAAGCTCCTACGACGTCGGATGCTCCTGCCGTCGAGGTCACACCTGCACCTGTCGCATCTTCAGACGAGACATCCACGCAACCCGATACTCATCCATCTGCGCCGACTCCCAGCGCTAGTCTTCGTCCGATTCAAGTGACGATCTCAGGGCCGGAGCCTTCCGACGAGAGCCCGGCTGAGGAGGAAGAGCCTTCCAATTTCACTACCGCTATCGCCACTCCTGTCGACCCCCCTGCACAGGACGTATCCGTTCCCGTCTCTGTTCCCATCGCCATTCCGGACATTGCTGCGCCTATTGAACCTTCCACCAATCACGCAGCACCAAGTGCTAGCGCTGAGCAGCAAGATAATCCCGCTGATGTCGCAGTAGCGCCGGAGCCTGCGTCGATCCCTGAGCAGTCCGAGCAGCTGGATACACCCAAACCTACCACCCCTAATCCCACCACCGACGGCCCTCAGCTCGACACATTCCTCCTCCCCGCCTCTCCCGTCTTCCACTCGCCGTCGGGGCCCTCCCCCGCACATTCGGACTCTGATAAAGGGGACGCAGTGGTCGTGGGGGAGCCGCAGGATAGCGACTGGAGCGAAGTGGATGCATGATAGGCGGCATACTACTGGACATTATGAACGTTATGATTTTGTGGCACTTGAGATGGACATGATGATTTTTACTAGTATATATGGATCCACATAACGAATTGTACACTACGACCGTTTGCAATGTACTTTAGAGAACGAATAAACACGAGACCTTCCGTCGAATGAAGTGCACTGTGAAACCAAGGACTTGGTTGCATAATGATCACCTTGCAACATAAGTACTACAGAACAGTTCCAGGTTTAGTTTCTGAGGGAGGGTTTCACTTACAGATGGAAGACAAATTCGGTGCAATTGCGATGTTCACAGCTTTCTCACTGAGCGGTGAGTTTTGGAACCTCCCAAATCCCTGACTAGCGACGACACGGGAAATAGCCTCTGAGAACTCCGGCAATGCGAAAAGTGCACACAAGTCAGATCCCTCTGGAGACGATTCAGACGACCCCCCAGCCATGACAATATCTGCCCTTGCGCACCCACCTGTGAGCACTGAGCAGTGCAACGTCGAAAGGTGACGGTGCTGCATCGCCCGGTGCTGTCACATCGCCCGGTCTTCCGACGTCGCCGGGACTTCCGACGTCGCCTGGACTTCCGACGTCGCCTGGTACTCCCTATAATGTAGGAAAATCGACTGTCCTTTTTCTGGAATTTTTGTCTGACTATGGGAGACTAGGTACTCCCGCGTCCCCGGGAAATGCTTCAACGTCCCCTGGTGCACCCAGGGTGCACCTGCCCCTCCTGGATGGAGCCAATTTCGGAGTCACTCCAGTGCTTCCTAACACGACCATACAGTTCGACCGAGAGCCTTACATGCTTTGCGCACCGTGCATATGTATGTAAGTAGTTGACGTGCTTCAGCTTCCCTTCAGCGCCTTCAGCACTTACTCAGAGTGTTTGGAGTTTATTGGTGCCGAGGCGGAACCTTTCCTCGCATTCCCTGAAGCTCGCCACATAGCTATAGTGAGTTTGCTCGGTCATTTGTGCTCCATAGGACTTATTCAAGAGGACTAAAGCGTCCAGATTTCTAATACGTGGCAGCAGTAATACCAGTCAGCCCAGGGGTTCGTAACATATCGAAGCGCCATGCTCGCAACCTGGTAAGAAAGATACCGTACGTGCATACTTCTGGTTGACTGAGACAGAATGGTACTCCAGTATAAATACTACCCCAGGATGACTACCCCTCAGCCCCGCAATCTCAAACAGTACCGCACAAAGCAAAAACACACTCTGAACGGATATGACGACTAACTCCCGCGAATACCGTCTTCCCAAGGTATGGCTTTTTGTGTCCCTAGAGGGCTTCTACTCACACAAAAATCTGCAGCTGGATGGTGTCCACAATCTCACCATCGGCGAGGCGCTCCTTCCCAAATTAAAGGCAACTGAAGTGCTCGTGAAAATTCACGCCGTCTCACTAAACGTACGTATCACCCTCCGCGTCCGCACACAACTCACTCACCATCACTCCAGTTCCGCGATCTTATCATTGCCCAGGGACTCTACCCTACCGGGTACGTTCCACCTTACAATATTCGCGCCCCTTCCCCGTCTTATAATACCTCAGTGGAAACACGAACTTCGTCCCTGCGTCCGACGGCGCCGGCGAGATCGTTGCGCTCGGCGAGGATCTTGCCAACGCAGGCAAGTGGGCAGAAGGCGACCGCGTGTGCGCGAACTTCGCGCTCGACTTCGTGTACGGGGACCCCACAGAGGCGCTCAAGAACTCCGTGCTGGGCTCCGCCGTCGACGGCGTGCTCGCCGAATATAGGGCCTTTCCCGCCCATGTACGTCTCGTATGCTCGCGGGTGGCTGGCTGACTAGCTCATCATGTTGCAGTCCCTCGTGAAGATCCCGGACCATCTGTCGTATGAAGAGGCATCGACGCTGCCGTGCGTATCGCATCCTGTACCCGGGAACGGCTGATTAATGCTTTTGCGTGCAGATGTGCGGCCCTGACCGCCTACAATGCGCTCTCTGGGCCGGTCCCCGTCAAGGGAGGTGACACCGTGCTTGTCCAGGGAACCGGTGGCGTATCCATGTCAGTACACGCTCTGTCGCATATGTTATTGATGTCCACCGCTGATGTGCACTCTTCCCACTCCTCCTAACCCATCAGCTTCGCCCTACAGTTCGCAGTGGCGTCCGGCGCGACCGTTATTGTGACCTCCTCGTCCGACGAGAAGCTGAAAGCCGCGAAAGCACTTGGTGCGCACCACCTGATCAACTACAAGACGACGCCGGATTGGGGCAAGGAAGTGTTGAAAATCGTGCGTGCCAAATCTATCTTCTCACTCCCTCTTGTGTACCATGCCATTGGTATTTCGAGCACGGCCGAAAGCTACTAGTATGACTGACCAGTAACACGATCGTTGCTCAGACGAAAGGCCGCGGTGTCGACCACGTCCTCGAAGTCGGCGGCCCGGGGACAATAGCGAGTTCCATAGAGGCGGTGCGCGTGGGCGGGTCAATCTACGCCATTGGGCACCTCACACAGGTGCGGCCTCCCTCTCAGCTTCTGGTGCAGCGACTAATCACTGGACATGCTTGACCATCAGGGTGCGAGCGATGTCAACATCCCCTTGTACGCCATCATGAAGGCCTTCACGCTGCGCGGAATCCTCGTTGGCTCTGTGTCCCAGTGCGTGTTCCCATGTATTTATTTCGTTGTACTCCCGATGCTGAGCGCCTCATAGATTTGAGGCCATGAACCGCCTCATCACGGCGAACAACATCCGGCCCGTGGTGGACAAAGTCTTCGCGTTCGAGGACGCGCCGCAGGCGTACGGTTACTTGGCGTCGCAGGCCCACGTTGGGAAGGTCGTCATAAAGGTTGCAAAGGTTTAAAGCAGTGGCCTTGCTACAAAGTTAGGGTGGTCGTAGTTGCACTTACGATGTCGTTGTCGACTCTCGAGGAGGGTTTGTATTTTCAATTTGAACGAAACTTGCAGATACACTGGCACATGCACACGTTGCCCGCGCGCTGCACCTTCGGGATGGCGCGATCGTCCAGGCTGTCAGGAAGCAGTAGTAGACATGGTAGGTCGGTCTAGCATACAGTATCATAAGTTTGAAGGTTGCCTTGAACAACTTCAAATGCGAAAGCCGCACTGAACGGACTTACGCCCTGATATAATAATGTCCAGGCACCGAGTATACAGTACTAAGATAGCTCTCGCAGCCGCTGCACCTGCTCCCATCATCGCTGAGTTCGTTTGCTGACTCGAGAGCGTTCGTGCGCGTGCTTCCTTGATATATCACCGAGCATGTTGGATCTGCAGTCTTCAACACTCTCCTTCTCATTCCTTCACGTACGTCGACACGACAAGGTTCGGACGCGTCTAGCCAGCTATGGACGGCCCCCAGTTCCGTCTATACGACTTTGCGTTCACTGACCACTTCGAGTACGCGTAAGTCGACACGATATGTAGCCTGCGCCTGCGATTTGTGCTGAATTTGCTTTAGAAACAACATTTGGTCGGATTCAGCAGCCGTTCCAGCATACGCAGCAGCTGCCTCAGCAATCGTGCTCGTAGTGCACAGCCTCGTTACATCTCGACTGGCAAAGAAGATATACTCGCGTGATGAGCCGGACACGGAGGCGCGCGTCGAGACAACCGCGCTCGGCTTCGGGCAGAGAGTGAAGGAGCATGTGGCGAGTCTCGGAGGAGCGACTATATTCGCGTATCAGGTGGCGCGCGCAATCGGTTGCTTTGCATTGCTGGGGCTTTCCCTCGCGACTTTGGTGAAGGGCACGGACGGCGAGATCGAGCGGGCGTACACAGACAGTGTGCCATGGCTGCTCGTCGCGTCGAGCGCAACCTACGTGTGTCTTTCCATTTGTTCTCCACCACTGCACCGTCTTACGATATCCCCAGGCATACGCATCACTCCTAGGTGCACTCTCCGTCGCTCTGAAACCTAAAGATAATCGGCACATACCGACCCATCTGACGCTTGTTCTCCTTGTGGCGTGGGGCGTCTACTTTTACCGCGACATCTGGCCACTCGCGACGTTTACCTTGGCTCCGCGCGATAGCAATGAAGGGTGGCTCGTATGGTCCAAGACAATCATCCTCAGCGTCATTGCCCTCGTTATTCCGCTCGTCTCTCCCCGGCGCTATGTCCCGCTCAACCCCGAAGTATGTCCCATGCGCAAGTTTTTCAAGGCCCCAATTTCTAACCGCTCGTTTAGGACCCCAGCGACCCCAACCCGTCGCAGACGAGCAGTCTACTTTCGCTCGTCACGTACAGCAATCTCAACAACCTCGTCTACCGTGCATACTTCGTCGACCACCTCAAGTACGAGGAGCTCCCGCCCCTCGCCGATACCGACCAGTCGAAGAATTTAGTGAAAGAGGGTTTCAAAGTGGGTACTGTCTTTGCGTCTCGTAGAACCCAGCTGACGTTCTGGTAGCATATCGACTCGTTCACGACAGGAACGAAGAAGCACGGGCTACTATGGCCTCTCATGAAGGTCTTCCGTGAGTAGACTGCGAAAGGCCGTCTATATAATTTACGCTAAAGCCCACGAATCAGGACGTGAAATCGTTGTTATGATTTTCACCCACATTCTCAGAGCGTTCATCACCCTCGCGAGCCCGATTGGGATCAACCGTCTGCTCACGTATGTGCACGAATATGCCATGGAACGGTGCCCATATTCATCTAGCATGCTTTTGTGACAGGTACCTCGAGAGTGGTGGTGAGGGCGCGGTTGTCAGACCCTGGGTTTGGGTAGCCTGGCTTTTCGTCGGTCCGCTGATCACCAGCATCACTACGCAGTGGTGGCAATACGTCTCCGTACGTCGCAGTCCTGGTCCAACTTTCCTGTGCACACCGCTCACAAGCAACCTCCTGTAGCTTCTCGTCCTCGTTCGTATGGAGGCACTGATCACACAGCTCGTCTTCGAGCATTCCCTGCGCATCCGCATGGTTGCTGATGCGCCTGAATCGTCCACCCCCAGCCCCAGTGTGGTGGCCACCCCTGCAGCTACCACGCCAGACAACGCGTCCGCGACCGAGGAAGGGAGCGAGAACTCAGACACTGTCCGAGCTAGCACGAGCGAGACGGTGGCAGAAAGCACGAGCGGCGACACCGTCGTTGGAAGCACGGGCGATGCGAAGGGCAAGGACAAATCTGACCCTAAGGCGGAGGAGGCTGCGAAGCCCGCGGCCGCTGCACCGACGTCTGAGAACCTCGTTGGAAAGATCAACAATCTCGTGTCTGCCGATTTGGCAAAAATCACGTCCGGGCGTGATTTCCTCATGGTCGTGGTTTACATGCCTATACAGGTGATCCTCTGTGCGGTGTTCTTGTACCAGATCCTGGGCTGGAGTTCCTTCGTGGGCTTGGCCTGCATGGTGGCCATGCTTCCTGTCCCGGTACAGCTTGCCAAAATGATCAAGGGGTCGCAGGTCGAGGCTATGAAGAAGGCAAGGGCGACTCTTTTCATTATCTATTGGTCTGTTATTGACGTTTGCGTTATCGCAGAGTGACGCGCGAGTGCAGTCCGTCAGCGAAAGTGCGCATTTTGTCCGAAATTTTGCTCAATGACTCGCTTCTGACATACCTCTTCTAGCCATGAACGTGATTCGCATGATCAAGCTATTTGGCTGGTAAGGGTCATGCATACACTTCCTTGTCGGCCGGCTCCCTTACGGTCTCACAGGGAGCAGAAAATGAGCGAGCGTCTCGACGAAAAGAGACAGGATGAGCTCAGAGCAATCTGGAAACGCAGATTATACAGTCTTTTCATTGACGTCGCAAAGTACGCGCTGTCTTTGTGTCTTCTGCGGATAGCGGGTACTCATGGAATTGTGTAGTGAAACCCTTGGGCCGATAACTATGATCGCTACGTTTGTGACATATGTGAGTCCTGCCGTAATCAAATCCTTGCAGCTGTTTCTTACGCACTCCATTCACAGACACTGATCATGAAGCGCGAGCTCGATGCCGCTCGTGTATTCTCGGCCATGTCTGGTATGTGTTACCGTCTGGGAGTGGTTGCATCGATGCACAGCACAGGCCTCATATACCCTTTTACCAGTGTTTACGATGCTCCGCAGCCAGCTTCACCAGACGTTCTGGATGGCTCCCCAGGTCATCCAAGGTAAGGGCTTCACATTTTAGTACGAACGATGTCTTATCTCAAACGATCATTCAGCGAAAGTCTCTCTGGATCGTATTGCCGAGTTCCTGAGCGAGGTATGCTGTTTGTATCGCTCAAACAGAGAGGAACAAGAGCTGATCAAGGGCGTTGACTAGACCGAGCTGTTGGATGAGTTTACTGAGAAACCCCAGGATGCGATCGAGCTCTCCCCACCGACCGGCGATGATTTGATTGGTTTCCGCGAAGCAACTTTCGCGTGGTCATCCGCGGACCACAATGAGGGCACGGTGACCCCTTCCCAGCGGAAGTTCAAGCTTCGCATCGAAGGCGAAGTCTCATTCAAGCGCGGTGGCATCAACCTCATTATCGGCCCTACCGGTTGTGGAAAAACCAGTGTGTTGATGGCTCTACTTGGTCAGTGCATTTCACGAGAGTCTGCAAACATATCTGATCCAAAGGCGTGAAGGGGAAATGCACTTCGTCCCTTCGGGTCCCGGGTCGTGGTATAACCTCCCGCGGGGTGGAGGCGTCGCCTATGCGGCCCAGGAATCATGGGTTCAAAACGAAACTATCCGGGTAAGCTGTTGTTCAGGTGCTTCTAGCCTTTGTCCTATATCTCTAACATGAGTCAGGATAACATTCTCTTCGGCGCTCCTTACGACGAGGCACGGTACAAGAAAGGTAGGCAGGCATATTGCCTGCTGCTCTCCCCCACACTAACACTCACGGAACGCACAGTAATTCATCAATGCGCTCTCAAACGCGACATTGATTTGTTCGACGCCGGCGATGCCACCGAGGTTGGTGAGAAGGGCCTCACGTTGAGGTAAGATTTTCTATTCCTTGTGCAAACTCATAGCTCAACATCTTCGTCTGCAGTGGTGGACAGAAAGTCAGCTATTTATGCACGCCTTATAAAGAGCCATACTGAATGTATACTACAGGCACGAGTCACTCTGGCTCGCGCGGTCTATTCCTCGGCAGAGATCCTCCTTCTAGACGATGTTCGTCTCGGCATGCATCTTACATTCTGCGGGCTGACATATTTTTGGCAGGTCCTGGCTGCTCTCGACGTCCACACGTCCAAATGGATCGTCGAAAAGTGCTTTGGAGGAGACTTGATCCGAGGTCGGACCGTGATCCTTGTCGTGAGTCTTGCTGAGAACTCGCCGCCCTAGCCGCATCTCACATAGCCACCGATAGACACACAACGTGGCCATGGCCAGCCCAATCGCCGACTATGTGGTCTCGCTCGGGATAGATGGCCGAGTAGCTAGTGCAGGCACCGTTTCTGAAGTATTCTCAACGGATCCCACACTTGCTGCTCAGGTTGCGAAGGAAGAAGAAATCGAACAAAAAGCCGAGGAAGAAATTGACGCAGACGAGGAGGAGGAGACCGCCGAGGGCAACGACAAGAAAAAGCAGGACGGAAAACTCACCGTCGCCGAGGAAATTCAAATTGGACATGTTAGCTGGCCATCTCGTATGTGGTTATCTTTAATTATAGCACAAGGGCATCTCACTGACAAATGGATGATAGTGAGATTATACTTCTCCAGTCTGGGAGGGTCACACGTCGCCTTTTTCTGGTTCTTACTGGCAATAGGATTTTTACTCACTAGTGTTCTGGACACTTCCCAAACATGGTGGTTGGGGTACTGGGCGTCCCGCTACGAAACTGAACCCGCTGACGAAGTCGCGGTGCCGTTGTGAGTGATTCGCTTTTGTAGCTTGTGTGTGTGTCTTTGACGCTGTAGAACATAGATATCTATCGGTCTACGCTGTCGTTCTCTTGCTGGGAATCGGAACATTCGCATTCACTCAAGTGCTATTCCTCGTACGTCCTGCAGAACAGATGGCGAGCGAATGTTGACATGCTCACCTGTGTGCGTGATGTAGTTTGGTTCTATGAGGGCCTCAAGGACGATACATAGAGCGCTCGTCAAATCAATCTTGCAAACAACGCTGAGGTGGCTGGACAAGACACCGGTCTCGCGAGGTTAGTCAGTGTGCTGCGTGGCAACCGGCACGTCTGACCATCCCTCCTGAATAGTGATCGCTCGCTGCACTCAAGATATTGACAATGGTACGCGTTTATCTATTTCTACCGTGTGACGTTGCCTAAAGAAGTTCTGATTTATCCAGTGGATGGTATTTTGTTTCCGCGCCATGAGCTCCTCACCTGTTAATTGATCATGGCATACAGACACACTCTCGAATTTTCTTGCGGCACTCCTGGAGGTAACCGCTATCATGCTCGTCAAGTTCATTGCCGTTGCTATCTATACTCCGCTTTTCATCATTCTGGGTGTCGTCGTCACCGCAGCTGGGTGCTTACTCGGCCAGATTTACATGAAAGCGCAATTGTCCGTCAAGAGGGAGCAGAGCAATGCGAAATCACCTGTCTTGGGACATTTCGGCGGCGCGATCGCAGGACTAAGTAAGTCCATCCAAGGTCTTTTCTTGCTGTACCCTAATATGTGTGCTACGACAGCTTCCATTCGTGCTTATGGTGCCCAGGCGGCCTTCAAGAATGAGTCGTTGAAACGTATCGATCGGTACAGCAGCGCTTCTAGGGTCTGCTGGGATCTCAATCGGTACGCTGTGTGAAGCCCCGGGTACGGCGAAGCATCTCAATGACTTTTTACTCTGCAGCTGGGTCACTGTCCGTATTGATGCCCTTAGTGGCATATTCGCCTCGTTCCTTGCTGCCTACTTCGTTTATTTCAAAGACAACTCACATGCCCAGGACACCGGTTTCTCGTTGAATATGGCTGGTCAGTCACCTCGCATCATGCTGGGCATCTAAATCGCTAAACCATGACAATGCAGCTTCGTTCGGCGCTATGATCCTGTGGTGGGTTAGGATGTTTAATCTGTTCGAGACCCGAGGTACGTCAAATGCGCAGATCGTTTGAATTTCCTGATGTCAATTTTCTTGACAGGCAACAGGTGAGATAGAACACCGGTATACGGTAGGAATTGTAACTGAGCGACCGTCACAGCTTGGAGCGTATCCACGGATATCTAAATATCGAGCAAGAGCAAGAACCTAGCGAGGGCGGAGTCCCGCCTGCGTACTGGCCGGCTAGCGGCGACATCCGCGTAGAAAATCTATCTGCCAAGTATTCCCCAGACGGTCCTACAGTTTTGCATGACATCTCGTTCCACATCAAATCTGGCGAGCGTGTTGGTGTCGGTATGTTCCATTTCCACGAGTGGGTGAACGGATACTAACGCCCTCGTGTAGTCGGTCGTACGGGATCAGGAAAGGTATGCTCGTTCAACCCCCTTCATGTTGCATTACAAACCTTTTTTTTCGCAGAGCTCTTTGACTTTGTCGCTCCTGCGGTGCATTTTCACCGAAGGCACCGTTTATTACGATGGTATTCCCACCAGCTCGGTCAATTTAGATACCCTTCGATCAAACATTACAATCATCCCCCAAGTGGTAAGTGTATGACTCGTGCCGTAGGGCCCACATGTAGCTCACTTCCTCCGCAGCCTGAACTCCTCAGCGGCAGCCTCCGTCAGAACCTCGATCCGTTCTCGCAGTATGACGATGCTACGCTAAACGATGCGCTGCGTGCCGCCGGTCTTTACTCGCTGCAAAACGATGACGGCGAGCGCAAAATAACGCTAGACAGCACCATTGCGAGCGGTGGCGGAAACCTTTCTGTCGGCCAGCGTCAAATCCTTGCGCTAGCGAGAGCCATCGTGCGAGGAAGTAAATTGCTTATATTAGATGAAGGTATGTCCCCCTGGCATGTATCCTCGACGGTGATGCTGACATGTCGTGGTTGTAGCGACTTCTGCCATAGGTATCTTTCTCCATTGAGGATCTACGTCAGCTGGCTAACATCTTGACAACAGATTATGAAACGGACGCCGTCATTCAGTCTTCGCTTCGAAATGAGCTGAAGGGCGATGTCACGCTGCTCACCGTTGCACATCGTCTGCAGACGATTATGGACGCGGACAAGATTGTAAGCATCCTGGCACTGACACAACGAATAGCATGTGGACTAATAAACGCCTGCTTTTTCTCTCCAGATGGTCCTTGATGCGGGACGTGTGGTAAGTCGCATCGTCTACGGTCTCATGACTGCGAATCTGACAATCATTGTTGCAGGTTGAGTACGATAGCCCTGCGGAATTGTTGAAAAACGAAAAGGGCTTCCTCCGAGGGCTTGTCGACGAAAGTGGTGACAAGGAGAAGCTGTACGCTATGGCGGCCGGGAGGTCGGCATAGTATGGAGGTCGGGGTTGAACATTTATCTGGGCTCATTATCTGGTTCCGTCTGCTCTATCTATTTGCTGGTTTTTGGTTGACTTGGGAGACGAATTTGAGTGTGAAAATCAAAAGATTTGTACTGCACTGTGCAGAGGAACTCAGGAGGAACTGCTCCTCGATATTACATTCGATTTTGATCAGTCGCAGTTCGCTATCAAACCATCACGGAATGTAGCCGCAGCTTTTCAGCCGTCCAATACCCCCGCGCAACATCTCTAAGTGCGACTCATAGTCCCGATTTCAGGTACTTAGCCCTGTCCACTTGCTATCCGCAGTCTACGGAGAGCATGTACGGAGACTCGGAGCGTCGGTCCCAGGCTGGTCCAATCGATATCGTGCTGCCCTGTTTCGTTCAACTTCTACGATTAAAACGTCGAGCAAGATCAGGCGACCTGTTATCGTTCTATGGTTGCACGCGGTGTATGGAGACGTGCATGGGAAGAAAAGAGAGGACGGTCTACCTAAACCGAGCGTTCTGTGCAAATCTAGAGTGTGCAGATATGCGCTGCAGGGTTTGATACACCGAGCATGCGATAGCCCCATGCTGCCCTCATGATCCTTTTGGCTCCGAAGATTCGAAGTCCTTGTCGGTTTATACTTATGGGCGATTGCATTCGCCTTTGACGGGGGCCAGCCACCTTGTTTCCTTCATCTCCTCGACTCCGTTCGACCATGTCCGACTCAAACGTCCACGAGAAGGCTCTCAACGAGAAGGGGGACGGCAGCGACAGCAGCTTCAACCAGCCTGCTGCCGTGTATGAGCGTCCTAAAGGCATCAGGGGATTCTATGCTCATCCCGCAACGCAGGTGTCCATGCTCGGTCTCGTCGTGAGTTCCATATCCGTCCTCGTAAAAATACGTGTTGCTGATAACCGGATGCCAGTGCTTCATGGTGCGCCTTTTTCTTGGTGACAGCAACATGGTTATCACTGACAGCCAAACAGTGCCCGGGCATGTTCAACGCCCTCAACGGTCTCGGTGGTGGTGGTCAGCTCGACGCGGTAACTAGTGCAAACTCCAATGTAGCGCTCTACTCGACCTTTGCGTTCTTTGCATTCTTCGCTGGGTACGTCTGTCTACTTCGCATGGATTTACAATGTATCGATTTACTTTTCGCGTAGGTCCATTAACAACACACTCGGCTCGAGGTTGACACTTTTCCTCGGGTCGCTCGGGTACTCGCTCTACATGTATGTATCATGGCTATTGCCTGCTGTGAAATGCTTAGGATGTTTTAGTGGATCGTACCTTGCAATGAATATTCATCCGCATGCCGGTGCCTTCGTCGTCGCGTCAGGTAATTGCATTCTCCACTTGTTATCTGTCGTCGCGTATTGATAGCCGCCCAGGTGCTATCTTGGGTGTATGCGCTGGTCTGTTATGGGCTGCGCAAGGTTCTCTCATGATGGCGTACCCCACGGAAGGCCAGAAGGGAAAATACATCGGTATTTTCTGGTCCATTTTCAACCTCGGCGCCGTCACAGGAGAGGCTGTGTCAACTGGCAAAAATTGGAACTCGACTGTGCGTGTCCTACCATTTTATGCTGGCTTGAGGCTGATGGGTTCTATCATGCGCAGTCTAATGCTGGTACGGACATTATCTCTTACGGCTGGTAGGATGTGGACAACTAACGCCATTTTCTCTTTTCCAGTTTCAAACGGTACCTATGTCCGTAATGAAGACAATCAATAGTCCACTGGCATTGTACTCACAATAATCTTCGCAGATCGGATTCTTGATCATCACCCTCATCGGTGTCACGCTCCCCCTTGCAATGGTGGATCCCAGGAAAATGATACGCACCGATGGCACAAAGGTTACTCCCCCGCGTCACCCGTCGTGGAAGACTGAGCTTTATGGGCTCTATCTTACCCTGCGTACCGACCCCATGGTGCTCCTGCTCTTCCCCATGTTTTTTGCCAGCAACTACTTCTACACTTGGCGTGAGTTCTCATTTCTTTTTCGAATTATCTCCTCGAGTCTAATCGGGCCACAGAATTCAACGACTACAACGGAGCGTTGTTCAATATCGTAAATACACCAGTGAAATCACGATTTTCGACTACTAAGTATATTATTCCAGCGTACCCGTTCTTTGAACGCGATGGTCTACTACATGGCTCAGATCGTCGGCTCCGTCGCGATGGGTAAAATCTTGGATAACACTAAGATCACGCGCCGTATCCGTGCGTTCACGGGATGGTCAATCCTTCTCGGCATGGTGTTCGTCGTGCACATCTGGGCGTACTTCTACCAAAAGTCAGTCCGGCGCTTTCGCGTATACATTGATGACCGGTATGCTTACTTGTCGCAGAGACTACACGCGCGCGTCGACGCCGAGCACGGGTGTCAAGATTGATGTCAAGGACCACGGATATGCCGCTAAAGTATGGCTCTACATCTTCTGCGGTCTTCTGGACGCGATGTGGCAAACTGCTGCATATTGGATGATGGGCGCCATGTCGAATGACCCCAGCAAGCTTGCCCACTTTGCCGGATTCTGTGCGCATCTTCCTTCAGCGTCACTTTACTCGTTGCTCATCGATAGTATAGACAAATCTATCCAATCCGCGGGCGCCGCTGGTATCTGGCGTGCAGATGCCGTTTTGATCCCGTGCGTATCAACTAGATCCATCTTTGGTAGAGGTGGTTCACTATCGCTGACGGTGCTTGTCAGGTACATGAACATCTTCATCTCCACATGGGCTCTGCTCGTCGCTGGTCTCTTCTTCATGTTGCCCATGATCCACCTCCGGGTCAAGAACCACACCGATCTGTCCGATGAAGTCCTGTGCGTATCATCCTCGCTGTTCTACACTTGCTCATCTGACCATGGCTTGCCTTTACTGTTCAGTGCTCGCATGGATGACGAGGGTCACATTCTCCCGCCCGAAGAGGTGGAGGCTGTCCTCGCCGCTCCTAAAGCCGCCCAGGCTTGATGAAATAGGTTGTCCTCTGTAGTACGCGAACTACTTCGTGTCGATTTTTTGGGTTTGGGTTGTCCGCTAAGTTGCGACCGTATAATTGACCACGTTACAGCTGTAAATGAGCTCGAGCATGATTTCACGTACATTTAAATGTCATCTGGACCTGTACCTACTTAGCTACCTAAGGAACGCTATGATATTTTTTGCTTTTCGCTCGTTCAGACGTGTACACAGGATTCAGGACTGCATAGAAGAACTCTGGTACTTAGCAGTGTAGCACCATATGTTTTGCACTCAGTGCCCGCTAAACTCTGCGCAAGCACTTGAGCCCCAGTGTACTGTCAGATGTAACGCGTAACAAACTGAGGAGGAAAGAATATTTTGGAGCACTAGTAAGTAGCTCTACGACACTAAGTATATGGGATAACAACTCGAACCCTATCTCGTCCAGATCACGCGCGCCCACCCTTCTTCTTCTTGTTCACAACCTTGAACCCTCCCCACTCTGGTTGACTGGGCTTCGGTTGTGCCTTCACGACGTCGGCAATGGACACGGGCTTGGAGGCAGCAGCAGCCCCACCTCGGTTGCGGATGGCGATCGCATCAGCCTTGCGCCTACTGACAAAGTCGGATGCGAATCGACGGCCATCGAGTGTCGTGCTGTTAGCGTAGATCAAGTCGGAAATAATCTCCGCAGTTGAGGAATCTGGGTCAACGGGAAACGAGAGCAGCATAGATGTGATCTCCTCGACTGTCAAATTTGCGGGATCAGTATGGAGGTTTGCAATATGGGAGACAGAGTGAAGACGCACAGTTGACGGTACTGTTGAGACCTTTCAAAGAGTCGCTTAACCATTTCAAGAATTCGCGTGAAGGAGTAACAGGCAAGTCATCAATGCGAGGTGCTGCTTTCGACGCCGATGTAGCGGTGGACGGACGAGAAGCGGTACCGTTTATTGGTCGACTTGCTGGTGAAGAACTGGCAGCACCAGCTGTTGACGTAGCAGGTGTCACGGCAGGACGAGCGGGTGCGCTCTGTGGTGTAGGCGCTTTTCCGCTGGGACCCACAGTCGTCCATGTAGCTGACTGAACTGGGGGCGCAGCCTGATGAAAAGACTTAGCATCGGCGACGAGATGTTATTGTATACAAATGCTCACCTTGTTGGTCGTCTCAGCATAAGCTCTCCGTGCGGCAGTAACAGCAACCGTTTCCTTAACAGCAAGCTTCTTACGCCTCTCTTCCTCCTCCTGTATCTCTTTCATGGTTTTCCTTGTTGGTGCAGATTTCGCGCTATTGGTCCAGACCGGGGGAGTGGTAGACGCGGGGTTAGATGAGGCGGCCCCCCCAGAATTGTCTTTTGCCGACTGTGCATGACCGCCACCAGCACGAGATGTTGGAAGCCCCCATGACGCGGTGAAAGGTTGAAGATCCTCGCTGGTAACAGGAACTGACGCGCGCGCCGCGCGTTCTCTTTCCCTCTCTGCAGCTTTCCGCGCCTCGAGCTTTTTCGCTTCAGCCTCTTGTATCTCACGCAGACCCAAGGAAACGCCCGACGGCTTCGCCTTGTTGCTCTCGTCCTCCGTCGACCAAGCGGGCTTAGTTTGTGTAGGAGGAGGAGGGGATGGTGATGGCGCAGAAGCAGTAGGTTTTGCGGCAGGTTGGCTGGCAGTGGCTTGTGCGCTCGACTTGCGCCCGTTTTTCGGAGGCTGGGACGGAGCGAGAGTAGCTGCGGCTGGTGAAGAGGGTACGGCAGCTTTCCCTGCAAGAGCGGCATGTGGCTTCGTGTCCGCTGCATTACGGGCACTGTCTGCATCTACAATTGCACTGGCCTTCTGCTGCTCATTGTGTTCACCAAGGTTGCTGAATGTGAGACTATCAGGAGCGGAAGGAACGTCCTTCCAACTGTCGTCCACAACACCCTGAGAGGCACTGACCCAAGGCGACGCGTTGTTGCCTTGAGGGGCACGTTGAGTAGGTTGACTTGCGCGACCCCACGGCGACGGTTCCGAGGATGGAGCAAGCTGTTGAGTGGGGACTGTGTTCTTCGCAGTAGGGTGGTCTGCTTCGAACGGCCCTGGACGTCGAGGGACAGTGGGCTCTTGGGTATTCCACGGTGACTGTACAGATGAAGTTGGTGCAACGCTGGCTGCTTGGGCCGGTGCTCCCTTCGGCGAGGGGGTCATCTGCTGGGCGGGAACATGCAGCTGCTGAGGCCCCTGCTGCGCTTGCTGGTGAGCAACATACGGGGACTGCGGGAATGGTTGGGTCTGAGCCTGATTCCCGAAGGATGGGCTCCCGAAGCCATTGGAGTAGCCGTTAGTGTAGTTGAAACCTGCACCCGTAGGCAACCTATCATCCCTATTCGCCAAGTGCATATCTCGCTGTATTCCAAGCTCGCCGGCGGCACTATAGTCTTGCGTCGTGAAAGCGAGGTGCCCCTGATTGCCGTCTCCAAAGCCACCGTTTCGCTGATCGTGAATGCCCCCGAATCCAGACGCAAGGCTGGGACTTGCGACGCTGTAGGTAGACGGAAACACAGTCATGGGGTCATTGAGATTACGGCCAGAGGTCGTAGGGTCAAACGACGGGCCACCTTGCCCTGCGGCTGAAGACGATGTTTGCCACGGGGTTTGAGGCGAGTTATACGCCCCAGTAAACCCATAGCTATCGATGGAACCAGCTCGACCCGGAGCTGCATTATTGAATGCCGGAATACGCCCTCCTAGTGCATGGTCATTCGGGTGCTCATTGAAGGTATTTCTTCTGGCTGCCGCGAATGTCGATGAATGGTCTGCGAGGGGCGTACTGTCGATGCCCGGGTAAATGTTGTTGCTAGCTCTGCCCCCAAATGTGCTCGGATCTGGTGATCCGTCCCCATACCGCCCAGCGCCAAACGACGAAGTCGGTGAATCAGGTGCATTAGAATTGGTGCCCAAGTAGGAGTCAATAGCAGATGGGCGCAGAGACCGAGTGGGGATGGGTTGGTACGGCCCGGGAGCGTTGAACACGTTCTGGTCTTGCCGATGAACCAACACAGGAGATTCTGTCTGTCGAGGCAAGCCGGGGGGTAATGTGGAGGGAGGTAAGGCGGTCAAAAATATTTTGCCGCCGGCGGAACGACGAGCTAACTCGCCAACGGGAGTCCATTCTGTTTCGATAAGTGTACGCTTCATCAAGAGGTCAGGCGTGAAGTACCCTTCGTCAAACCATTTTTGCATTAGGTCAGCGCGGAATGGACCTGATGTAACACTCTTTTAGGACGAAATCTGCGCGTAGGAGAGAGAAGTCTAGCCACCTTGCACTTGACCTTGGGGATCGAGATAAGACCATTCTATGCTTGCAAGGTCCGGTAGACCAGGAGGTGGTCCAGCGTCTGGTCCCGATCCATTTGTCGATGCCGTTATTGGAGAAGATGCATTCTGCGAAGTGCTTAACGAAAGGTTGGAAAATGCATCAACTGGCGCCGTTGGATTGTCCCGAATGATTTGTGTTTCGTTTCCGACACCGTTCGAATGCAAAAGATTCTCTGCGTCAAGAGCACTGCTGTTTGTGGATTGAGTGGGCGCGTCCGACAGATGTGGTGGTGCTTCCTCTTCCTCCTCCCTGATCTCCTGTCCTTTGCTACCTGGTGACTGCTCATTACCGGTACCCCCGACCCCACCCTTTGACGGCGCGTCGGATGCACGCCTCCTAGCCATCCATGAATCCGAGCCAAGAACTCCGTCGAAACCAGGGGTCGTGCCGCCTCGTGTGCGAGGAGATGGGAGGCCGCCTTCACGTGGCGAGAGCAAAGGGCCTTGGTTGTTAGACACGGACGACTTCCTAGGAAGCGTCGGTGGTTGGTCTTCCAGAGAGAATGGACTATCAGCGTGGCACGCGCAGCAGGCGGTATAGACATGCCCCACCTGTACTGTCCCCGCGTCGTCTGCCCATGAGGGACCCAAATCGTTCACGTAGAGGGCTACCTGCGGCTGAGGTCACGGTATTCAGTCTGGGCCTCTCTCCGGTAGTGGAGGTGTTGAGCGGGGAGAGATAATCTGTGGATTGGCGTCGACGAAGGTCAGAGTTGAGAGGGCTCGCAAAGAGCTGCACGTACGAGTCAATTATATTTGACAAATTAAACACGAGTCTGGTGCTCACCTTCTTCTCTGCGTCGCTCATTTCGCGTAATCCGACAGGTTCGCTCCCGTTCTCGCGTACGATGCCCTCCCATCTCTCGACCTCCAGCCCGAGGCCACCCTTGCCACCCCCTTCTTTGTAGATCCGCAGCATTTCCTCTTTGGAGTACCTGAAAGGGTGTGATTCGTCGCGCTTCTCTGGCTGCTGCGGGGGAGCCGGAGACACGAGTGCGGAGTAGGTAGACGCGCCCGAGAGAGGAGCATGCGAGGCAGGTGGCGGAGACGGCGGATGGTTCTTCGTCTTTGTGCGCATCCACTCCGGACCAAAATGCATAGTTGTAGCCATTTTGTGATTGCTTGAGAGGGTTGTATGTAAATTTCAGCGAGCAGGAGGAGAACTTTGTGTCGAGGATAATAAAGCGTTGAGCTGGGCTTCATGTTTTCTTTGCATGGCTCTTACCGCTCGGGATGTCGCTTCAGGGCGGGCCCTTTCGCACTTGTAGATTTCTTTTCCTCACCTCCACAAGTTCTCCTTGTACGTTTTGAAAGATTGGCAGGCTTGAAGCAAGTGCAAATGAATGTATGGGGTATTATTTTCTTGACGAAGAAGAGACATATACGGTACAGATCTACGAGCGTAGACACCAGGATATATATCACCAGTAGCGACCGTGTTGCAGAGCCAACTTATTATCTAACTTACGGTCACCCGCCACCTCGATATCGGAAGGGCTGAATTAAAAGAAGGTTAGCAAGCACCATAGGCACGGATGGAAGGTGCTTACCTTGCAATTTCCGCGCCATCGGAATAGTGTAGAACAAGAGGAACAAGACCCCAAAGGTCATGCATACACCTGAGACGATGTAGTAGCCGTCCCTTTCTGTCACGCAGTCTCCGTTGATTTGCTTGCACATGTCTTTCCCGTGCTCCGACACACACTCCGTAGCTGTCCAACGACCATGAGAAGAGTCCTAAACACTAGCGAACGTTTCTCACCTTTAAAGGCTAACTCCGAGCCGGCATCCTTCACTTTGCATGTCGCAACGGTGAAAAGATCAACACCTGCGAGGTGATCAGTTCGGCATCAAGCAGCAGAGCATATCAACGCACCTTTCAAGATAAAAAACTTGGGCCATGTTCCACCAAGGTTAGAGAACGTGTTCATCAACTTTGAACGGGCACGTCAGCGCCGACAAATGCACAAAATATCGCTCTTTCTTACGGTCATATATGTTCCACCGATAAGAGGATCCGAGATACGTGTGTGGAATGCCGAGATGCCCACAAATTGGATCGTCCTTGAGAACACCATTCAATAACAGGTCGTCGGAAACGAATGCGGTACCCACGAGGAGAAAGACTGCAGCACGGTGTGCACAATCAGGAATGCGAAGAACGCCGTTGTGATGGGGGGTTTGGGGAAGAAGTAGATAATGAGCGTCGAAATGAGGGAGAAGCCAAGTCGCGGCCAGAATGCCCAGACCCAGGGACGGAGAGGTGTCTCTCCGCGCGACCAGCGGGCAGCGAGCCAGCCGCCGAATATTTGGAAAGGGAAGTCAATGAGGACAGTGATCGCGAGGTCTTCCCGCCCAAGACCTTTCTCGACCATTTTGAGGGATGTCACGGACTCGTTGGCCTGGAACCCCACTTTCGCAAAGAAATGCATGATGATCATGCTTTGTACATCTATGAGTAATCCCCGTCAGCTACCTTGACGTGAAGCATAAAAGGCCGCATACGCTTGAGCTTGCAAATATTCCATATTGTCTTGTAAACTCCCATGATGCTCATGTCGCCTCCTTCAGGTACAGCGTCTCTGTCCTGAACGACACCATATTGGTTAGGCGGTTGTAAGTGACAGACGGAGACACTAACCTCCTTCTGAACGAAAATCAGATACAATGTAACCGCAAAACAGACTACGCTCCAGAATCGGAGATAAGTGCTTAACGAGAGCACAGGGACTCCCCATTTTTTACTGCAATGTTTTCGTCAGTGACTGGCTGGCTACAGCATAAATATCGGAACTTACGAAAACGCTTCGCTGTTAAAAGCCAAGAAGACTGTGAATGACGCAAAATATCCTGTATTAAGACCTATCGTCTGGCATGTCGATGCGTATGACAGATTCTCCGGGGAGAGGAGGGTCAGAGCCCAACCTTGTTGTGAACTGTCAGCCGGTGAGCGTTCATCAGGTAAGTGAATCCTACCATCGACGGCAATATCTACACTAAGATCGTCAGCAAAATTCAGCCTGGGAGTACATTGCAGGGCTTACCTTGTGTTGCGGAGAATAAAACGAGAGAAGTAAAGATTACTGTCAATTCATGGATATTATTGCCGGGCTGCCAAGGAAGGTGAGCGATTTGAGGGACATAGTGAGGGCTGCGACACGAACGTCATCGAGTAGTTTTTGGACATTAAGGGAGATATAGAGCATTAGCATCCCAATCACGAATTGGATAGGAATAATCCATGATTTCCGACGTCCAATGGATTGGAAGAAGACGGAATCGACAATGGGGGACCACAGTAGCTTGAGGGAATAGGGGTAGCTCGAGAGGGCGAAAATGGCAAGTTGTGAATATGACAGATGCTCCCGAAGAATGAAAGGCACAGATCCTACAGAGTAGGAACGTAAGCATACAAGACGCTACGCTCATGATGCCCACGAACCTAATGCAAGACCTATCTATAACCGTCAGAATGTCAGTACACCCGCGACAAAATGGCAATACACGCGTCAAATGGCGACTTACAGGCACGCCTTGAATGAGATCTGGATTCCAGGAAGTGAGCCATTTGCACGCGCCCAAAGTGTTGTAAGCTACTTACAAAGTACGGACAATAGCACCATGGCTTTCTTGTCCTTGGCCGACAGTGGTCGCTTGCTGTCGTCGGGGGCACCATACTCCTGATCCAGCCCTGCTGCGGCCTGCCTTCTCTCCTCTTCGCCAAGCAAGCTAAGTTCTACATCCTCGTTCTCGTCATCCTCTAGCCCTGTCCAGTTAGCGCGCGCAGTCTTGGGTGTCCGTGGATTTATCTGTATGCTGTCCAGTGAAGAAGATACAGCCCCAGGATTTAACATCGGTGGCATGCCCTGCTCGTCGTCGGTTCTCTTCGCGTCCGCTGTCGAGGCTGGGCTCTGTTTGGTGCGTTTTCTGACTTGTTGCGACGACTTGGTTTTGTTTTGGCGGGCGGACATGCGGCAGATGGAGGTTTGTATCGCTTTCGGATACAGACGAGGTCTTCTGTAAGTTCGTTGTCGTTATGTCTTGGTTCACGATCAAGAAACGCGCTTGTGACGGCGGACGCGTAGCTGCTTCGCTGGCAAAAACAGCGCAACGGACCATATATTTCCAAAAAGAGCGCCGACACGACTCGTGGACCAATCGCAAGCTGCACAGTCCTGACACCAGCCGCTAACCATAAATTATACATACCAGTCTCCTGGCACTTCCCTGTATACGTACTGCTACTTGTCTCCTGCGTTCATCGTGCATGGGCGCCCAATCCGATAGAGCTACTGTTGCTCTCAGCATAATTGACTTCAATATACAGCCCTTTTATTGAACGGACACAGATTTGCCCGGCGGGGGGAGATCAGCGCGAATTATGGTCCGCCGCTTTCCCAGAGTTCAACTTGAATCCATCCTCAACCTCTATCCATCCCCAAAGCTCGAATCGATATCTAGTAAGTGCAGTCAGGTTTATCTCCTAGGACTGTCCTGGAGACTATGGACTCCGTCTGTGACGGCATCCTCGCCTCCGAGTGGCACTAACTTCGAAATTGATCGTGCAGCTTCTCCTCAACACCCGATGTTCAACACCCGATGGTGTGGAACCAACGTTACCCGCTTATTTTTCTATCATTAGGCCTTGGCGTTGGCTCATCGTCATGATGCGCCCCTTCCTTCGCTCTCGGAGCCCGGGAGGCCTAAACCCAGTGCGACGATAGCCGTCGGTCCCAAACCCGCAAACTGTCGAAACCAGGCGACTGGCCATTTCTGGCACTGCTACATGCACCGCCGACGGCTGCGGTGCTCTGATTCGTCGCGCCGCTACGATGCCTACAATCGAACAGTTTCGTAAGTCCTTATGCGTTATAGTTCGCCTGCAAATTTTCTTTCGCTGATGCAGACCTTTCGATCCCGATTAAAAGCCAAAAGGTCTCTTCAAGCATACTTCTTGGTTTAAGGCGGTTTACGTCCCGGCGGACTAGCACGAAACTTACGAGGTCACCGGGGACGTGCGAATACCCCAAGAAATAATATATTTTCAAGGCGCATAGATAAAAGATGTCCGCGGCAGAGGGGTCGCAGACATAATCACTATTCTCCTTCTCAACGCCTACCATGTCCCTCAAGTACGCAGCAATATGCTTGACCGCACTCGCCGCCTATGCGCTATTCCTTGTGTCGCGATTTTTGATTCGTATCGTTCATGTCCGATTTGCTCTCAGACATGTGCCCGGACCTCGGAACTCGTCGCTTATCTGGGGGGAGGAATGGAAACTGTTCCGCAGTGATCCTGGACAACTGTATTTCGACTGGCACAAGGCCGGCAAGGTTGTCAAGTACTCCGGAGCATTTGGGGTAAGCAATCCCGCGTCCCGTCCAGTGTGTGCTCTTGCTGACCGCATTCATCAGAGCCAAGTGCTTTCCATAATCGATCCTAGAGCGATATCATATATCGTCGGCGAAGCAGCTTATCAATTTCCGAAACCGCACGGTGTTCGTGCTTGGTTCCAAGCCCTACTAGGAGAGGGCATACTCTGGGTTGAAGGTATATCGGCATGTACAACACGTACATGGTATATTCTAACATTTTCCCAGGAAAGGAAGCACACGAGAAACAGCGAAGGAGCATCGCACCGGCATTAAGGTAACGCGAATTATCACCGATCGCAAAATGGTCCTCATCCTCCCCAAAGCCAGCAATCAGTCAGAGGGTTGACGCCTATTTTCTACGAGACTGCAGCCAAAGTAAGTCATCATTTTCCCATTACTTTCCACCTTCCTGACCCCGATGCTCTCTAGGTCGCTACTCAGTGGTCTCATTACATCGACAGCAGTGGTCGTGACGAGGCTCTAATTGAAGTCACAAACTGGGCCGGCCGTTTCTCGCGAGTATTGGTTTTGCATCCCGCTTACGAATTCCATTGATATATGCACCATAGGCTCGACACCCTAGGGCATGCAGCCTTCTCATACGATTTCGGATGTCTTGCTGGAGGCCAACACGCTCTTGCGGAGGCTTTGGATGGACTTACCAACAACGAGAACAACATGTCTTCGTTCTACATGAAGGCGCTATTCTGGCTATTCCCCTCCATTCTCGGCATCGGTCGAAAAGGTCAAATGATCAAGAGGACGCGAAACGAGCTGGGATCCATCGTGATGCAGATGTGGAAGGACGGCAAAAACTCCGGGGATGCCAACGGCCGAAGCCTGATGTCTATCATGCGTGAGTTTTTCATCCTGCATATTGCCGCTCGTTCAAAATCTCAAGCAAAAGATCTACAGTCCGGGCCGACAACAGTAGTGGGGCCACGCCGGCACCGTTGATTGTATCGCAGATGAGGACCCTTGTCTCTGCTGGATACGAAACCGTGTCTGCGGTTATCGGCGTAAGGCTCCAGATACATATCTCCACATACGGCGCTGACACATATTTTCACAGTGGGTTTTATATGAGCTTGCGAAAAACCCTCTATTGCAGGAGGAGCTTCGAGAGGAGCTTTCAGCCCCAGGTGATCCGTCATTTGACGAATTGAACACTAGCCGTCCTCTCCTCGACGCCGTCTTGAAAGAAACACTCCGCATGCATCCCGTCGTCTTGGAAAATCACCATGTGGTCAGTACTTTGTGGACTCGAATACTTCTATCATAGCTCAGTCGTGTCACAGGCTGCCGAAACCATGGTTGTTCCCCTCTCCGAGCCTATCGCAGGGACCTCTTGCAGCCACCTCACCATTCCGAAAGGAACTATTCTCTCCATACCGGTCAATGTTGTGCAGAAAGACCCGCACGTATGGGGACCCGACGCCGACGTTTTTCGCCCTGACCGCTGGCTCCGACGAGAAAAGAGCTGCATTGCTGGCCGTCGCGAACTTTTTGCATTTAGTGAAGGGTATGTACTGGTGTTGGACGTCTGCCTCAATAAGTTCACTGACGTCCAATCCTCACAGCCCCAGGGGTTGTATCGGCAAAACGTTCGCGTTTGCTGAAATAAAGGTTCGTGATACGCATTAGTAATTCTTGCCGTACGAGATCTGATATCTTTCTTTCAGGCTCTCACTGTTACCCTCATACGCCAGTTCGCTTTTTCGTCCCCTCATGATATCGAGTCTTTCCAGAGCTTCGTCATTCGACCGCGGGTCAAAGGGCAGAGTGCGAGTTCGCTGCCACTGCTGGTTCGGAAGCTAAACATCTAATGATGGGTCGGCGAATTGCACGCCCCATCCGTCGATGTCTGTAGCCCGAGATGCCACTTACCAGAATGGTCAATTGTACACTACATATGTATTTAGATGCGCAGTGCGAGATGCAAATACAAGATATCGATTTCCGAAGAACCACAGAAACGCCTAAGTTACAATGCCGATTGTGTCATGCCCCATCATTCCCGCTCTCCTTCGTCCATTCATCGTGTCGCTTTATATCTGCATCCGACACGGTCGGCCGCACATTATCTAAGCTCTTCAAAAAGTCGGCCAGTTTGAGCGCGGGCTCAAGCAACTCGTCCGACTCAACCTCCGTCCACGATTTCTCAACGGCTTTCGGGTCGCCTGGAGAACATGGGGTCCATTTGATGGCATTCGGTTTCTCCTCGGTTGGTTGGGGTATGGGCTTGAAATGTGTAGCGGAGAGGACCTTGCGTACGGGCTGCATCAGGGCGTCACGGACAACGATGGATATATCGGAACCGGAGTATCTGCAAGAGCGTTAGCCGTCGGGGGGCAGGTAAATAAATTGCAAAGCGACAAACCCCTCGGTACGATCGGCGAGAGTACGGTAATCTTTATGCGAAAGTTCGCATGGCGTTGTCCCGACGTGCAATTCGAACATATGTCTCCGCGCATCCGGGCCAGGAAGAGGTATATATATCCGTTTCTCGAACCTAAAGTATCACTATTAGGGAAAACGGATGAAGTTTGTTGAGACGGCGAGCGTACCGTCGTTTGATTGCACTGTCAAGTTGCCAAGGAATGTTTGTAGCGCCGAGAACGAGAACACCGGCGTCATCGTGTCCAACGCCCTGCATTTGCACGAGAAATTCGGTTTTGATCCGCCGCGAACCCTCCGATTCAGACTCGCTACGAGTGCCCGCTAGAGAGTCTATTTCGTCGATGAAGATGATGGCGGGCTTGGATTCCCGCGCCATCTCGAATAGCTGCTTTACCAACCTGTTGAACGGCATTAAAATATTGGAAATGCGAGACTTGTCTGTACTCACCTTTCAGAGTCACCTTGCCACTTGCTGACGAGGTCACTAGAGCTGACACTGAAGAATGTGCTCTTTGCCTCCGTCGCCACCGCTTTGGCAAGATATGATTTACCCGTGCCCGGCGGACCGTAAAGCAGGATACCCTTCCACGGCGTTCGCTTTCCGGTGAAGAGATGGGGGAATTTAATGGGAAGAATGACGGCCTCTTTCAAAGATGCCTTCGCGCCTTCAAGACCAGCGACGTCGTCCCACTTAACGTTCGGTCTTTCAGCTAGAATCGCGCCAGTAAGTCCAGCGCGTAGTTTCTTTATTTCTGGGTCCTGATCGTCGTCTTCGCCGTCCTTCCTTGTGAGCAACGCGCGTTAGCCGGTTTGGACACCCTTAGGTTGCACGAACTCACTTCTTGCCCCCGCCACCTGGGCCGCCGTTGACGGACCCATCTGCACCAACAGCGCGTCGAGCACGCTTCTCGCCACTTTGCGAGAGGTGCTCCTTCAGTGTTTCAGCGCGTTCGAGATATTCGTTAATCTTTGTGCGGATAAGCAGCTTCGATTTCTCGTTCTTCTCGTCTGCCGTCGCGTTTAACAGAAATCGCGTCCATCTAGTGGCTGAACGCACATTTGATGGCAAGCATAAAATAGTCCAGCGAATTCTGGTAGAGCTTGTACGCTTCGGCGTAGTTCTGCTTTACATCTTCGTCGATAGCTTTCTGCACGATCTCGATGGCTTTCTGAAAGAGACCAGTCAGAAAGCGGCACAAAGACGTGGGAGCCACACAGACTGACGTCGAGGCTTGTAGAATTTGCCATTCGGTCGAGCTAGAAAGCCACTGAGAGATGGAAACTGAGAAAGACGGTATAAGGACTGCAGCTGCTGTGGCTGAACTTCCAAGTGCTGTAACTATCTGCGGAAGTCGGGACCTTCGCCGATCCGGGCAGTTTCCGGCGCCTTTCCCTTTCCCCGCGTTTCTGACACCTTTGCCCTCCTCGTTGTCCATGCATGCCTTTGTTTGAAACGAGGCGACGGCCGCTTTGCCAGGCGGCATCAGCATGGCAGGTAAATCTCGGTCTGTTGTTGCCAGTTTCTTGACTCGCTCACGGTATGTCCACAGGATTCAGCGGTGGACGGAATGGAAAAGTTACTTGTATTTTGCTATTGTCCACCGCAGTGCGCCGGCTTGTCAAAGTAGGCCCATGCGTTTGTTGTAGGCATATGAAGTTGCCGCCTTTTGTGGACCTCAAAGCTCAAGTGTTACTATTTCGAGACGAACAAAGGGTCGTCTTCAGCCGCCCGTGCCACAGCTCCTGCACGCTATAAAAGGGCCTGCTCTCTGTGCTTTATCTCCCCCATCACAGCAGCTTAAGTCCCCTTCAACTCCATTCATCCCTACATCTTATCACTGCATTCCTCGCAATCGCATCGCTACTATGTCCTCTGCTTCCCAGAAAGCCTCCCGCGCCACATCGCGGAAGTCGAATAATTCTCGAAAGAGCGCCGCCACAGATATGCCTCCGTACGGCAGTTCGTCCGAGTCAGACAGCGATGCGACGCTGCCAGAGACTCAGCCCGACGATCTGGACGAGCCTTGGCCCTTTACTTTCAGTGTTCGTCGAAGTTTTTCTATTCGTATCATATGTGTGGCGTGTTAACCGGAGTCCTCATATAGTCCGGAGATGCGGTCTGGGTCCGCTCGCCGACAAACCATAACTGGTTTCTGGGTCACGTCGCAAGTCGTTCCACCCGAGCAGGCATGACCCGTGAGGTGGGTTGTCATCACCAGCACACCAGACCTAAATCTAACACAAAGGTTTCAACTCGACAGAAAGAGGGCGTCTACTATTGTGTTCAATACCGCGACGGCTGCAGAATCCGGAACTATTTCTCGCCACTGAACGGCGACATGAAGCCCGATTCTCGACATGTGCAACAGCTGCTGAAGGAAGCTGGCTGTATCTAATGGCTCATGGTTTCGATTTCGTCTTGCATAACCCAGCATTATCATTATATCCTTTGCCCACATCCCTCTATGGAGCTTGGAAACTCGTACTGTATTCCTTCCAGCCGCATCGGCGCTTACTCTCCACATGTATGCAGTTTGTTACCATAATATGTTTGTCAGACTATAGCATGCCCGGCTGGCCTCATCTTTAATGTACTACAATTTACTACACATGTCTTCTCATCCGACATGTAAACAATGCTCAAGTGCTCGCGTTCACCTGTGCCCCCATGCCCGTTTACGCATACGCGATCTAGTCTGTCTCTAGAGCCTTGGGCAGACGTCTGACGGAGGTCGCGCGCCACTTGCCCGGCTTCCGATCATCTAAGCCGCGTCGCGCCACAGTCCAGCTCTTTCCTCATTCTTTCTTATACTGTACCACATATTCACTCTCTAGTGGCTCATTTTCGTTGCCCACCATGACGAAAGCATATCTAATGAATAGCTTGGTCGAAAAGGTACGCAACATATTCCACGTCTAGAAGAGGTGTACGTTAATCCGTGAGTTTAGATGCAATCGCCAGACCAGGACTTCCGGTGCGCACGCGACGCGTTTTGACTGTATATTTCACTAATCGGTTTGCGCGCGATGCAGGTTCATGGGCCTGAACGATCTAATGACAGAGATCAAGCAGGATCCGACCAGCTTTCTTGGCGATGAGGGCGTGGAGAACAAAGTCCTGAAGCAGGTCCTCCAACTTGTGCAGGACAAGATATCGGAAGTCAAGAATCAAGCTGTTAAATGGTGTGTACTTCCCATATTCCAACGGTCAGAGTGTGCGTGGTCTGACGCGATCTTTGTGCACAAGCCTGGGACAACTGACCAAGATCCTCAAAGAGCCCCAGATGGACAGCGTCGTGGACCAACTAATCGAATTTTCGGCGGGAAAGGATGACGAGCTTAGAGATATCTCAGGACTTGGTAAGATGCACGCTCTTTGTATCAACGGACCAAACATACTGACCGGCTTGTAGCTCTGAAGACAATTACCTCGGAATTGCCGCCCGACGGCAAGGTCGCCGCCAATGCATGCGTAAAACTGACCCCCAAACTCCTCTCGCAGATACAAAATGTACGCGCTTTACACTGTACGAGTTGTCCAACGCTCACCATCCCTTAGCCCCAAACGCCACCTGAAACGTTAATCGAAACACTCGCAATCCTTTCCATCCTTATTACTCGGTTCCCAACCCACCTGGCTAGCCCGGACCTCCCGGCCCAACCCATTGAAGTGCTGGCCCCACTACTGTCTCATCCGCGACCTGCAGTACGAAAGCGGGCAATTTTGACGCTCGCACAATTCGTGCCCATCTCACAATCAGGCCTTTTCAATGCTCTCCTCACTAACGATGTGCTACCTAGTCTATCTGCTTCTGCCAATCTAGAAAAGCAGAAGACTACAATCCAGTTATTGGCAGCAGTTGCTCGCCAGAGCGCAGCGCAAGTCGCGCCGGCGCTCGGCGAAGTTGTTCCGGGCATCCTAAAGGCCGTACAGCAAGATGATGACGATCTTCGAGAATCTAGCCTACAAGTAAGCCGTTTGTTGATTTCGCGTCGGCTCTCTGGTGAATCCGTGATGTTAGGCGCTGGAGGCATTCTTATGGAGGTGTCCCGGGGAGATAGCACCGTTTCTGAGCCCCATTGTCCAAACTGGTATTCAATATATCAAGTATGACCCGGTAAGTGTGAGCGGTAGTTTCGCTTTGCCTTTGTCTAATAGCGAGCGTAGAATTATGCCGGAGATGACGAGGACGAGGACGAAGAGATGGCGGATGACGAGGACGACGAAGATGATGCAGAATTAGACGAGTAAGATCCACCACAAAGAACCGCTAACTCTGACTCATGTTCATGAAAGGTATTCCGACGACGAAGATACGTCGTACAAGATCCGGCGATCTGCTACGAAACTTCTGTCGGCCCTCATTAGCACCCGTCCGGAACTCTTGTCTGCGATCTACAAGGAGGTATCCCCAGTGCTTATCTCCCGCTTCGGTGATCGGGAGGAGACAGTTCGCTTGGAGATTTGGGCGACATACATTGTCCTCCTGAATCAGACGAGCGTATATGGCGGGCTCCCGCAAGCGAAGGAGGCAGATTCTACTACTGGAGGCAAGAGGAAGCGCGCTACTGGGGATACCGATGTCGTTGAAGAGACACCCCTTGGGCTTTTGAAGGCTCAAGTGCCAGCACTGGCCAAGGCCCTCCTCAACCAGCTCAAATCTCCAAAGACGGCACCTGGGACTTTGCAGGCGGGCTTTGGTCTGCTTCGGTCTTTGCTTACCGTTTTGCCAGGATCATTGTCCCAGCAGGTCGTACCCATCACTGCGACCTCGAAATCGATTCTATCCCAGACGCCTACTACGTCCAACTCTACCCTACATCTAACCTGCCTGTCTTTCCTTTCCCTCTTCTTTTCTACTCATTCCCCACCGACATTTTCTGCCCATCTTGCGACACTTACGCCCGTTCTCCTCAAATCGTTGACCGAGAGACACCCACGAGTAGCATCCGAAGCTTTCAGGGTGTTCTCGTCATTGCTCAACGCAATGAAACCCGTCAAAAGTGGCGAGTGGGTCAACCAGGTTCACGACGAAGCTGTGCGCAGGCTAGGCAACCACGATACCGACGCGGAAGTAAGATCGTGTGCGGAGGAGACGATTGCGGACCTATGGATCTGCGCAACGGACGTGGTCAAGGGGAAGAGCATGAAGGAATGGGAGGCGATATGTCGGACATCGGGCAATACCGAGGGCGCTGTGAGAGTCGTGACCAAGGTAGCCAGGGACGTGGATATTGGGGACGAGTGGGTCAATGGCTGTGTGGAATGGCTCATGGTTCTCCTTAGGAAAAGTGGCAGGTCGGGGAAGGCAGAGGTCTTCGTCGCCCTAAGCACACTGCTGGGTCAATATCAATCAGGAATACCCGCTGAAATCCCCCCAGTCCTCATCCCCCAAGTAAAGGCCTACGTTTCCACCGCCGACATATCTCTCCTTTCACAGTCTTTGACGGTGCTTGCCCTCCTATTGGAACTCTCGCCTTCAACTACGTTCCCCGAGATCGAGCGCGAGATTCTCGCTGACATCTACGCCATTGCACATTCACCACTGGTGTCGGGGGTGGCGTTGGAAGCTGTCCTTGCTTTCTTTGAAGCCCTCGTCCAGGCGGACAATCAGATTGCAACACACGTCGTACCCAGTTTGGTGAAGAGCGTAGAGAGCGAAGGAAAATCTGTTGCAACCAGCTACGCCAACGTTGCGAAGTGCGTAGCAGGTGTTGTGAAGAGCCAACAAGGCGTCGCAGCGGGGACCATTGCAGAATTTTCTAAGCATCTAAAGGTTTGCCCTCTGCTTGAAGCGTCTTGATCTGTTCACCCGTTGACCCTCACCCGTTCCAGAAGACGTCCAAAGCGAAAACCTCGCATATCGTGCTCAGTCTGCTCATTTTGGGCGAGTTGGGGCGCTTCATGTGCGTCTCTCTTTTTTCGTGTTTCGTTTCGCCTTTGGATTAAATTCGCTCCTTCTTTAGTGACATGTCCCCCCAAGGAGATATCTTCAGCAATGCGATCAATTACTTCGAAGCGGAACAAGAGGAGATACGCACGGCAGCTGCTTTTGCAGCGGGTACATCACTTCCACAGTCTACCATCTTCTGATACTGACTTGGGTACACTAGGGAACATCGCTATCGGGAATCTTCACCAGTTCCTTCCCGCCATCGTCAAGCTTGTCGAAAGCGATCCAAAGAAGCGCCTATTGTCTCTGCACGCGCTGAAAGAGGTCGGCCTTCGAGTCTATAATTTGCTCTCAATACTGACTTCGGACTACTTGTTTAAGGTTGTGACTCACTGCTCCCACGGGCAATTGGAAGGTGTAGCCGATCTCTTATGGGTGCCATTGTTTGAGAACTCCCAGAATGCGGAGGAGACTACTCGCAATGTTGCTGCGGCTTGCCTCGGTAAACTGACTACAACACACCCATCGCGGTATCTGCCCCAACTTCATGTAGGTGTCTTTTTCTCGTTCCGAGAGTATGAGTAACCGTTTCTACAGGAACGCATAAGGGACGAGAATGCGGCTACCCGTGCAACAGTGGTGTCAGCAATTCGATATACGTTTGCGAGCACGTCGCCTTCGTATGACGAGCTGCTTGCGCCTCTGATAATCGACTTTTTGTCCCCAATGCTTGATCAGGACTTGGTCAGTCACGTTTCCATATTCTTCATTCGTTGACCTCATCTTTCTCCACCCAAGACCGTCCGCCGAATCGCGCTGTCAGCGTTGAACTCTGCAGCTCGGAATAAGCCATACCTCATTCGCGACCATCTTCCCTCGCTCCTTCCCAGTTTATACAAAGAGACGGTCGTAAATCCCGATCTTATCCGAATCGTTGATATGGGTCCCTGGAAGCACAAGGTAGACGATGGTCTTGAAGCTAGGAAGACGGCATACGAGACCATGTACACAGTGGTATGTTTCTCCGCAGCGAATGCCATGCGTCACGGACATAATTTTTGTTGCAGCTCGATACATGTCTGACTAGACTGGACCTGCACGAATTCTTGGGCCGCGTCATACCTGGACTGTCGGACGACTCAGATGAGATTAAGGTGATCAGCCATATGATGCTCTTCCGCCTTGCGACCGTCGCTCCTGCAGCAGTCGCCCAGCGTTTGGACGACGCGACGCCACAGCTAGAACGCACCATGAAGGGGGCTGTCGTCACCAAAGATACCGTCAAACAGGACTTGGAGCGTGCCGCTGAGCTGCAGCGTAGTGCTTTGCGGGCTATCGCAGCACTCAGCAAAGTGAGCGCTGGTGTGGGAGGTGGTGCACCGAAATTCGAGGCTTTCGTGGAGGACCTTAGCAAGAGTCCAGTGTGGGGTAACGAGCTGAAGGAACTGGCTAGTCATTAGGATGTTCGACCGTACAGTATCAGTGCCTATACTCGTGGTTTGTATCGATAACATGTGTACCTCCTTGACCAACTGTGACAATACTTACTGTGTTCTCTCTACTCTCAGCGGTTACTCTGACGAGGCCTTCGGGCCTGCAAATAAGGTGTGGTAAGTACTAGGACATGCATAGCTAGGGATGAATATCCTTGGGTTTCATGGAAATCGTGTCTCCCACTTCATACATGAGATCTTGAGATGTCTGATGTTGGTACTTACCGCGATGGACTTACTCCATCGGAGAGCGCCGCACCGCGCACTGGCGGGCAAATCTCATCCAAATAAACAGGTTTAGGATCTTGAATAATAAGGATATCGTTAAGCAGCACAGCGCAACAACACCGCCGTAATACTACAACGTGGTACAAGTACATCCTGCCGAAGTAGTTCAAACACTCGGTGTACCTCAGTTGCTCGTGGAGTTCGTGAACTGAGTAGTCGCGAAGCCAACCTGCTTCTTTCCAGTGTCGTATACAGAGTAGTGGCGCTCACTGGAAATTCGATGGGTTAGCGTTTGTAGGAATGAGGCTGAGAGAGGTGCTGACAGGAACTGGTAGCCGTTGATGAAGTCAAGGCCCTGACCGCTCTGCTGTCCGAGATCAGCGACAGCGAGGTAGATGCTGCCGGAGTCACCGCCAAGTTGGCTGTTGAGCGAACGAGGCCAGATCTGCGCGTTCGGGGACAGCGAGTATGTGTTGGAGCCAATCTGGAAGTCTAGGGGCTTGAGGTTGTTGTAGTCATCCTGACTGATCTTCAGGAGACCAGTGGTAGAGTCCTCGGTACCACCGGTAGCCTTCGTGTAAGCCTGGAAGGCGTCTGCGAGAATTCAGTAAGGAGCATAGCTAAACAAAACTGTGGTTTCTTACCAGTAGCCAACAGGATAAGGGTGGTTCCAGTGTCGACGATACCAGCAGTGCTCTTCAAGATGGTGGTAGAGCCATAAGAAATGCTCTGGTCGATTCCCCAATATTCACTGGCGGGGCTAGTGCTGGTGATGGGTGTGTAGGCAACGTCTCCGGTAGTCTTGCTGGTGTCAACACCACCTGTTTCATTGTTTAGTTCGTGAATCCATGTGGTAGCGGGCTAAGCAGACATGACCCACCGAATGTGAGCTCTCCGGTGGGGTCGGACTCCGAAGCAGGGACGTAGTAGATGCCAATAGAGTTGGACGAGATGGTCTTCTCACTGAAGAGGTTGTCGGTAACGGTCGGGACTGTGGCGGTCTTGTCGGCGAGAGTTCCCGCGGTCAAAGCAACGGGGCCGATGCTGTACGTGATCCTCAATTAACTATTTACTTGCAGTGGTGGGCAAGAACATACCCAAGGATACCGTCGATGCCGCTGCCGAAGCCTTGCGACTTGCTAGCCACACCGATGGACTGGTTCTTGATGACCAGGTTGTCCGACAGTGTAATCTGGTCGGTGTACTCTTCACCACTGAAGGAGCCAGAGCCGTAGGAGACGCTCTAAGGTCACGGTAAAAATGACGGTAAGGAGTAGGGCAGACACAAAAGCGGGCATAATACGTACGACGGTGCTGCCGGTGTCCTTCGAGGTGCTGGTCTTGGAGTACTTGGTTGCGGCACCTACCCATGTGTTGGACGAGCCCGTGTCAATGAGCAGCGTGTCTGTAAAACGGGCGTATGAGCACGATATAGGGATCGATGGAGATGAGTACGAACACTGAGTCGCCGGCGAACCGACGCCAACAGAAGCCGTGTACGTGACAGCAGTATTGTTGACGTTGAAGGATTCGCCGTCGCGCTTGCCGTTCTTCTTCGCGATAGCGTTCGCGCGGAGGGCAGCGGCGCGAGCCCTGTCTGCGTCGGCGATGTTGCCGAATCCAGTTGCCCGTGCGTCGAACCTAGTCACAAACGGAAGGCCGGAGTGCTGGTTGCGAGCGACGGGGGATGCCGAGACGGTGCTCAAGGCAAGGAGGAGCATGGACAGGAGAGCAGTAGAACGGAACATCTTGACTGAGTTCGTTGAACTGGGGAAACGCCGGATGCAAGGGAGACTCGAGGAGTGAGGTTTCCTTCTCCCAACCTAGAATCCTTTTATACCGTTTCGCTGCTGCGTTGGCCATATGGATGGTGAAGCGATATGTCGCGAAATATCCCGCAACTCTGTCGTGCATGGTCATTCTGTGTTGCGATAGCATGGCCCATAGCAGCCATATCTCGCCTGGCTCCACAACCTTTTGATTACTTGGAAATATCAGCGGGCAGAAGTCCAAAGGTAGGCGAAAGTCAACGCACCGGCGATCGTGTTTGAAGCTATGTCGGTGGTAATTTTAGCGGAGGACAATAAATAGCATCTCACGTGGACGACCAGCGTGATGGACGAGGAGACGGCGGGGAAAAGAAGAATAAAAATACATTTTCTTTCCTGTCGTGCATGTGCAGAAACCTGCAGCCGTGTCAATATTCTGAAAGAAGTCCTGTTTAACTCCAAGCAGTTGTCGCAAGCATGTGGTCAATCTGAATCAGAGTACTTACATCGCCTCGAGGATACGCTTGCCGCAGTGTGTACCGCCTAAGTAGCACAGCGTTGACCGCTGGGGATTCTGCAAAGTCGAAACGAATGCTTTCCATATGGTCTGCACTGGAGAATGGCGGGGAATTCGGTACATAAATCAGTCTTGCTCTGTTGCAATCATACCCAGTCATAACTTGTACATACCTTCGGATGGCGGTAAGAACCAAGAAATAGCAGTGCGGCCCCACAACGCTCGAGATTAAGTGGCGTGGCCCAAATAGGCAGGCAGTACTTGCGTTCGAAGCTTCGCAGTTATTGGCTGTCTTGGTCAAGGCGAATACGCACTCTAGTCTTTGGTGCCCGGGAATGGATACAACGAAACTGCCATTATTGAGCCCAGAAAGAGGTGATATTTATACGTTAGCAATGAACAGGCGCGACACAAAAGAAAAGATCGACAGAGATATGGGATGAGGCTGAAGGGAAGGAATTGCAGATGAATAAGTCCGTCCAAGAATTTTGCAAGTTAGGTAGGGACATGTAATGAGCGGGATGAGTAAAGCACGACGGCGCAGCGGGCGTACATGTACCATGATAAGTGAGCGTGGCGAGGACGGACGCAAGTACACTGCGCGTCGTTTGTTATTACACGTGTAGGGGTATATTTGGCTGGCGGGGATGGGGAACGGGGACGTGCTGGTGGTAACGATGATATCCGAGGGTAGCCGTAGTGATGTGTATGTTGTTTAGGTCGTGCATGAGACAGACGAGGTAAATCATCAGGAGGTCAGGTCGTAACAGTGGGTTTTACTGAATAAAAATGGGATGTATGGGGCAAGGCTGAAGGGTCGGAATCGGATAACTGAGAAGAAAACAAGCAAGCAAACAAAAAGACGAACGTCGGGAGTAAATAATTCAGACTTGTCAAACGAAGAATTGCGTACTGGATAGCACAAGTAACATTAGCTTTGCTATGGCTGTTGAAGTGAGAAGCTGAACGCACTGGATCCGACTAGCGGCGTGTACCTCCATCTCTTCCATCTTGTAGGAATTGAGCTCTTCCTTGATTCGCTGCGCCAGTGTCGGCGTGAGGCGACTCCAAGTAGCAGGTTCACTACGGCGATCGTAGACACTGGGTGGAAAGGTGTCGTAGACGCTCAGATTGTTGGCGAACACAAGTCTTTTTGCAGGTGTCGTCGCTGCCCGATGTGTCAGTGTCGGCGGTTGCGGGTGCAGCATGGTGGACAGCGTCGGCGCCGAGGAATTCATCGCTGGGTGATTGAAGATGCTATTGCTGTTCCTCTCCGCAGCATGGTGCGTGTCTGCGACGGGCGATTCTGTGCGCAGCGGGGAGCCAGATTCGAAAGGCAGGGTCGAGATGAAGGGTGGAGTAGCAGAAACGGACGAGACAGGTTGACCATGAGCGGAAGAGTGAGATGGGTGCCGGTGAAGACCGTCGATATGATCCGGATCGGGGGAAGGAATCCGTGCCAGAGGTCCTAGCTCGGAGGTTTGACCTGGGTGCGAATTATACGAATTTGAGCGCGCACGAGTAGTAGTATTCGTTTGGTCGGCAAGATACGATTGCTGGTTGTATGAGCCTGCATCTATGCACATCACACCGTCAGCGGCCGCGAGACAAGAATGCATGAATCACTGACACTTCAAGATTCCCTTTGTTGGCCGTCGTGTTCGTTCGACGCTGCGTCGGACGCCCATCGCCCACGGTTCACCCTGCTCGTCTTCGCCCAGTCCGGCCCTTTCAAGCCGGATTGTGACATCCTCCTCATCACCTTCTGGCCAGTCGTCGTCATCGTCCCAGCCCTCGTTTCCGAGTGTGTGGTCAGGCCGCCCGTGCCCATCCGCGGTGCCCCCATCACTCCCACTCTCATCGTCATCCTCCACGAGTACCCGCGTCCCATCCTCGGCCACTCTCACACCTGTCCGTATAGGTGAATCGGTAGAGCGGGTCGCGGTGTTTTTCTCCCACGTCGACGGGAGCACTGCACCATTCGTTTGTCGGGCAGCGGCCTCCATGGCCTCCTGATGCGCCTTTGCGCGCGCGGCCGCCTCTGCATTGGACTTAAGCGTGTGCTGTCGTGCAAGCTTGGCAGCGGGGCTGAGTCCGCTCATCTCGCCCGAGGCATTCCAATCGCCACCGCTAGAGCTGCGCTCAAGCTCTACGGTCGCATGGGAGAGAGCGGCTGCAACGGCCTCGCCCTTGCTCGTTTTCTTCTTCTTGTCCTTCTCTTTCTTGTCCTTCTTCTTATCCTTCTTCCCATTATCCTCACCCTCCGTCTCGTCACCTTCCACTTCTGTGAGCGGATCCTCTCGCTCCTTCTTGCCCTTGAAGATAGACGTCACGCCGGAAAGCGTATTTCGCCTGGCAAGCTTGGACATGGAGCCAATCTTGCGGATCATGACGCTTGCCGATGACACGGTAGACGACAGCGAGATATTATCCGTGGAGGCATTCAGACGCGAATTGAATAACGAAGCGGCGCGCGATTTTTTCTTCGTCTGCACAGTTGCGGTGGACGCGCCATCGTCTTCTTTTATCCCGCCCGGGGCACTTGAGCTAGCATTCCGGAGCGGGCTCGGCGCGTCGCTAGCCTCAGACTCTTCAGAGAGGGCATGGACCGCATTGAGCGACAGAGCCCGACGCAAACGACCCTTGAGACCACCCGACCGAACCATAGAGGCACTCGGAGTAGGCTCAAGCATCGCTGCGAGATCGGAGTCGTCCCGCGACATACGTTTCTCCGCAGCAGTAAAAGTGCCTTGCGAGAGCGGTGAGGGCCGTGCCTGACGCGCGGCGGGGGCGGCGGCCGGACTCACCGACGGCGCTGCGGAGGAAGATGAGGAGGATGTGGAAGAATGTTGTCGGTGGTGAACATGAGGGCGCTGCGGCGGAGAGGCAGCCGACGGTGGGGCAGGGGAGTTCTTGCGACTGGATCCGCTTGACTGATTGCTGTTGGTGCGTGGACGGGAGCCAACGGAATTAACGGATGACGAAGACCCAGACGCATCGTTGCGCGCATAAGGGGGCTGGAACGATGGTGGCGGCGTTTGACGATTGTTGTTGGGTCGCCGGTATGGATGGAAACCACCGGGGGGCGCATACTGCTGCTGCTGCTGTTGTGGCTGCGGAGGGGGGAAATTCTGGGGTTGCTGGAAGTATTCTGGTGCCGGAGAATGGCCAGGACTACCTCTGTACTGTTGTGCATTGAACATCATCTGCTGGTAAGCCCACTGAGCGAGTTGCGCGTTTGCAGGATCGTAGTATGGCTGCTGTTGCTGTTGCTGCTGCTGGGGCGGCATCTGCAGCGGATAAGGCTGCTGCTGGTGCGGGCCCTGGTAGAAGGACGGGTAGAACGGCTGTGCAGCGATTGACGGAGTCCATCCTCCCTGGGGCTGTTGCTGTGGGGTTGGGTATGGGTACTGTGGGTGCTGTTGTTGCTGCTGAGGGGGCGGCGTCTGCTGCTGCTGAGGCGAATGGCGGTCGATTTCGGGATCCATTGTGGGCAGCCAGTCTTTTTGAGCGAGAACGGCCATTTACTCAAGCGAGCATCGAAGTAGAAGAGAAAAGAGCGGCGGTAGAGGCACTGCGACGACGAAAGGACTTATCGCCGTTGTCGTCGTTTGATGTCGTGACAAGAACTTGTCCAGAAATGAATCCCTCAATTTCCACTCGCCCGCAAATACAAGTAAATATTTCTCTCTTTCATCCTTTCGTCTTTTTGTTATTTTTTGCCTTTTCGCTTTCGTTTCTCTTCGCCTCTTTCTCCAATACTTGGCGTGCAGACGCCATGTCAGGTCACAAACTGCCTTTCAAGCTCAACGCAAGTATGTAGCTGACGTTGGTCGCCGGTCACCATCGAGGAACTCTACAAATACACTCTCTGGGCTCCACGTCGCCCGTTGATGGTCAGGTACAATGACTGCTCCGTGTCAGGACCGGGCAGGGTCCTCCAGGTCTTGAACAGGCTGAAGTTCGTGAATCTGATACGATGCTCGGACCATACCACTCACGCGCACTTGAAACACACAGTCCAGCAGCCAACGTACGGTTCGTCCTTACCGCTAGGTGCGTTGTTATCTCTGAGACTATTTTGGAGACTCATGATTATTCTTGTCACTGTGCAACTGGCTTCCAAAGCATACTATCAGGATCTTCCCGTTGCAGTCCCCCTTGTTATGATGCAGCCGATGCATGTATACTATGCATGCATACTACATCGTCGCATAGTCGACTTGGAATTCTCCCGCGAATGTCATTTTGCATCTTTCTGCCCTCACGAGTCACCACAGAAGCCTGTGTTCGGGGCGGTACTCGTACCTTCAGGGTAGACCGTATTTCTTCTATGACATTGTATGCGTCGTCGACGTAAGTTGTTAAATAAGAATATTATGAGCCTCGCGTGAGTCGAAACGGGTGCAGAGAATAAACCAACAGTCTGCCAAGTATGTAGGTAGGAAGGAAATAATTAGTCTTTGTAGTCCCTGCTAGGATCTCGACTGCGGTCGTTCTGCACATTGGGCGTAAGTATGTATTTCGGAAATTCGGAAATTCTAATACTTACCAGAGTATCTATAGACAACCTATAGAGGGCCAGACGTCTAGACGTTCGTACCCTCCTTCAACACTCCTCGTAGAGTCGCTGCGCTGCGCGGCCATGGGTAGTTTCTTCTCCCAACTCAAGCTTGCCATTGATGCGTTCAGCGAGATCCTTGAAGCCTATCGCGCCGCAGGTGCACGCATACAGCTTTCCCCAGGTCTGCCTGTTCCCAACCCCTCACGGCCGTTGTGGATTGACCCAGAGTCGCCCATCGCACGGCACGGGAAGGGGGAAACTCTAGAGGGGTATGCAGACGTCGTGATCATCGGCTCGGGCATCACAGGTGCTTCGGTCGCAAGAGGGCTCCTGGAACAGGACGACGGCGACGAGAAAGGACAAATAAAAGGGTGGTCGCCGAAGAGGGTTGTCATACTCGAGGCTCGGGAGACATGTTCTGGTGCAACCGGACGGTACGTTTGCAATGTCGAGCACTTCACAAGATTCTCACTCGCATCTCGAAAATGCAGGAACGGAGGGCACATAACACCCGTCCTGTACCTCGACTATGATGCGCTGAAGAAAAAGCACGGCAAAGCTGCAGCCCAGCGGATCATTCGGTTTCGCACCGCCCACTTCCCCGCACTCGCAGGCGCAGCGACGGCGTACGACCCGGAAAATACTTGCACGTACCGCGCCACAGAATCACTCGATGTGTTCTACGACTCCGCCGCGTGGGACACGGCAAAGGCTCGCCTAGCTACGTTCCAGGCGGATATGCCAAAAGAAGGCGCCCAATTCGAGGTTGTGGAGGGCCGCTCCGCTGCTGAGAGATTTTCCCTAGCGGACAATGCATTGGGGTGCATTGTGACCACTGCAGCGGCCATACATCCGTATCGCTTCGTAACAAAGGTGCTTGAGCATTTATTGAGCACATATCCAGATCGGCGAGTACGCCCCAGCTTGCATGCACACACCGCTGACCGAGTCATTCCGTAGATTTGAGCTGTATACGCACACGCCGTGTACATCCATCGCGCAGCCTACGGCGGAATCGTCATTGTACACGCTGACGACCCCCAGTGGCACACTGACCGCAAAGCACGTTGTACACGCTACCAACGGATACACCTCCCACCTCTTACCCGGCCTGCGTACCAAGATTGTCCCTATCGTCGGGACCATGTCTGCGCAGCGTCCGGGCGCTACAGCCGACACCGCTCGCGGCGCACGATCGTTCGTTTTCTACCGCGAAGCACTTGATCGTGGTTACGATTACCTCACGCAAAAGCCGGACGGCGAAAACGAGCTTATGCTCGGCGCGGCGTTTGCCACCGCCTCCCTCGCCGAGGTGGGCACTGCGGATGACTCGAGATATAATCGCGCCATTGCAGCGCACCTTGGAGGCGCGCTGCCTATCTACTTCGGGGAAGAGAATTGGGGCAAGGAGGGGGAAACAACTCAAGGCGGGGGTAGCTGGTGGGAGGGTCGGGTGAAGGCGTTCTGGAGTGGCATATTGGGCATATCTGCTGATGGCCAGCCATGGGTAGGACGCATGCCGCTCGACAGGCCGCAGGACGGAGGCGAATGGCTGAGTGCAGGGTATACTGGTGAGGGTATGGTTCATGCTTGGCTGTGTGGCGACGTTCTGGCGAGGATGATTAGCGGTCGCGAAATTCCCGACTGGTTCCCTCCTGAGATGATCGTGACGGCTGCACGCATGAAGAAGGCAAAAATTGAAGATATACTCTGAAATACTGTACAGGGGCGGTGGTAGTACATTGGTGTATAACAACAGGCGTCTTGCTTGGAGTTAGCATATATCTTGAATGTCAGAGCCAAGTCATTGAGCAGACATGTACAAAATGTAGAGGGCATAAGACAGAAGCATAGAGGGCATAAGTGTAGCATAGAACGTTTCGGTGCATGCGGACTCCAGAGAAAGTGAGAGATTCCAAAGGCTAGTACTAGCAGGCATAGTTGAAAGCAGCAACCCAACAAGTGGCTCCATTAACAAGCGACGCCGCGTGCCGAGCGATGCTGGGAAAAGACGTTGGGTAAAGTCTTCGACACGAGTTTCTTCGTGTTTTCCTTGTTCCGGTCCTTCCTGTTCACCTTGCCTTCTGGGCGGTTGAGCTGCTGCAGCGCCCGACGGCGTTTGAAGATCAGGTTAGGCCGAGGGAACGGGGGCAGCGGCGTTTTTAGGCTTGTCGCATGTTCGAGAGGAGTCGTATCGCCTTCCGAGTAACTTGAACGTAGGCCGACATGACCAGGAGTTGAAGATAGGGATGCCGCGTGGGGTCCTGTGGTAGATAGCCAAGATTTACCCATCTCAGGTCCAGAGACCCCGAGAGGATACGTGAATTTGCCAGGAGATTGACCAGAAGAAGCAGCGACGGGGGTGTCCGGAGGCGGCGTCGTAGCTGCAGTCGAGACAGAACGAGACCTAGCCTCAGACAGCGCAAAGTCCGACGTCGACGGGGACGGCGACGGCGAGGGACTGTCTAGCCTCAGAGGAGAATCGGGAGTACCCAGTCCAACCCATCCGTCAACAGCCGCAGCGCGATTGTTCGCATTGGCGCGTGTATCCGCGGAGGAGGAGAGAGAGACCTTGTGCGATGAAGCAGTTTTTGACATCCAAGCAAGAGAAGGAATCAGCGCGGGCCGGCGTTTGGCCACCTTCAATAACAAGGGTCAGCACAGTGAATACTTGCAACACGAGACGATAATTACTTGGGACTCCGGAGTGCACATGCTACGGAAGACATCAGAGGTAGACAGGACTTCGAAAGCACGGGCAGAGGCTGAAGGCAGAGGTGCATCGGCCTTTTGATCGTTGGACTGATTGGTGGTGACGATATCGGCGACATTCGAGGTGCTTAGGACGTTCACAACATGGCCACTCGAGCCCACGGATACGGACGTATCGTCCCGAACCTTTTCAGTCTCTGAGGTTTGTACACGCAGTTCGATGAGGTGGATCAACAACAGTGAAGAGCAAAGGGTACGTACCATCGTCAGAGCCTGTGAGATCGATGACAACACGATGCACAGGTGCCGAAGGAGCTATAGCTCGCGCTCCCCGTATCTTGGGTACCACAGAACCGTGGCGTAGATGTGAATAACGCCTCTTCTTACATACCTTGCTTGGATGCGATGTCCACCTATATGGTCTATATCTAAACAGCGAGCCTGGTTAACATCATAGCACAATGACTTCTCTCGAGGGACGAGAACGTACGCTTTATCCCATGCTTTGCAAGCGGCCACAATGAGGGGGGCAAAGGTCTCCCGGACATATTGATAGGCAGCATCGAATCCATGTGCCGCTTTGAAATTACCAATGAGGCCCTCAAAGAAATCACCGGCACGTTTAATCTCCCAGTGTGGGTGCCAGCCGCCAGCCTTCTCCACCAAGGCCGCAAAGGTCAAATTCTGGACGAGGACTTGACGCAGGACCTGTGGATACCATCAGCCGTCCGAACTAACTTGTGGCGCATGCACACAAGTACTCACGGAATAAAAATTAGAGCCTTCATTCGGATATATCTCGATCAAGGCCTCCGCGACGAAAGCATACATGAGCCCATCGCCGAGATAATCGAGTCGTTTGCGTTCGAACCAATCGTACTTGACCCAGGATGTGTGGCTCACGTCGGGCAGCCGTACCAGATAGGAATCCGAAGCGATAGCAGCGAGAACAGCACGCCGAACATCGTATAGCAAGCCACGAGAAGGAAAATATCGAGAGAGGCTCTGCAGTGCGCGGGTCATTCTTGAGTGAGAAGCGATAGAGATGGTGTGGGTTCAAGAACAAGAAAAACAAGGACAGCTGGGTATTTATCGCCATCTAATCCAGGGTGGCCAAAGCTTGGGCCAAAGGAGGCTAAAGGGTGCGTACACGTGTTGTGTTGTGTCCGCATGACATATATAGTTCCGTGCCGCGGTCTCCGAGCTACATGGTATCGCGAAGGACTTGAGCGATATCAGTCTGGAAGCGGCTGATATACACAAGTAGGTCCTCGTCCGGCAGCAAAGAGTGCTCCAGTGCCTGAGTCACTTGTGTGCGTAGCTGAGAGAACAATAAGAAAAGACAAAAGATGTGGGACAAAGCTGGACCCACCCTGAGAAGTGCTTGCCGGCGGATCGCGACCTTCGATGTCTGGCTCTCCTCCTGGCGCCGCGCTGCTTGTTCGCTCAAAATATGTCCGACACGATTTCCTTCGATCAAAACATTTGCTGGTAGATCCGCCAACCTTGCCAATTCCAGTCCTACGCATTGTCTAGGTTAGCACGTGCATTGCATTGTTTGTCAGAAAACCGGACACAACCATAATGCTCCATGTCTTCCGGTACGCCATCCACAATTCTTGGGTCAGTAGGTCAGCGCAATATTCGAAGCAGATAAAGCGACCGTATACTTGTATTGGTATATGATTCCGAAGCTTGAACTGGACTGCCGTGTTTTCTGTCAATCCACCTTCAGCATTTACAAGGCGCTAGGGTAATAGTGAGCACACCTGAACAGACAGGTGCAGGCTACAAATCTCATGAGCAGTCGTATGGAAAGACATGGGTAGTAATCTTACTTTATGACAGAGGGCTGACGAGACAGGGTCGTCGCGAGTTCGCTGAAATGCCTGTTCATAGGTTAGCCTCGATTTTTACAGAGGACGTGCGCCATACTCACGTAGCGAAAAACACAAATGACTGCAAGGAATGTTCGGCTCGTATTTACTGGACCCGTGCATGCAAATCGGACTATGATGTAGACATACCTTCAACTCAATCAGATTTTCGGCAATTGCATGTGAGATCCCGACGCCCTCGCGGGGGGACGTTCCGCGTCCAAGCTCGTCTACCAACACCAGCGATTCCGGGGTAGCAAGTCCTGGCAAATTTGATCGTAGGCAGTCAATAGATGAGTTTGATAGATATGCGGACCTAGAATCATTGCAGAGGATGCCATTTCGTTGGCAAATGTGCTCAGGCACTTTTCCATGTCGTCATCATTCGAAAGTCGAGTAAGGAGTGCATCATGAATACTGCGCAACAGAAAACCTGGTAAGTTCCATACGGTGGTGCAAAGACATGCGAGGACTGACCGAAAACTTGCATACTCCGCAGGCACGAAGCAGCCACACATAGCCATATTAACGAGTAGTCCGATCTATTGCATGCATTAGAATGAGACAGTAACACAAGTCATTCCAAAGACCAACCTGGCGCAGATATGTGCTCTTTCCTGTGGGACTTCGCTTGAGTACGTGATATCTACCATGATTCGTTTGGTCCCATACCTGACATGCTAAAAGCGAAGACATGATTGAGGTTTACAGCGAAAAGGGAAGAAGCTTGACACTCACTTCGGGCCTTGGATAATCTGAAACGAGGAAGAATCACAGCAATACACGTCGTTGGGTACCATGGTACCGGCCGACTGAACACATTCGAGGACAGGATGCCGTCCTGACTTGATGGCTAAAGTACCGGTGAACTCGGGGCGTACTGCCACAAGTCTGAGAGGTCAGAGATGTCTCGAGTCTAGAATGGATTACACAGACCATAGTTATGCACTTTGTAACCCGTCAATATCAAGCCTTCCATGGAGAATGATAACTTACTGATTGAAGCGTGCGCAAATGACCATAACATATCGAGCAAAGCCACCTTCATGAACCAACCGTTAGATATGGACTAAACCATGCACATATATGACATACCGCCTCAGATGCTTTGTATAGGCAACCAACATCCACAAGAATCTCCGAAACGAGATCTTGAATGATTCTATGTTTGCGTTAGTATTGAATGCACGATGGTAGGGCTGGCATGAATTTTCACTTGTCACTCAAGATCAAAGTTTCGTCTAGAGCATCCTTCAGTCTTGCATTCATTTTTTTCTGGGACGAAGATTTGTTAGTAGTGCGACAATCCCAAGTTTGAATTTGAGAGCAGCTGACCAGTTCCATACTCGAAAACAACCATTTCCCCTTCTGCATCGTGACATTGATAAAACCTCGGGGAAGTTCCCCCTCGAGATCAGTCTTTTTCAGCGTGAAGACAAATCCGCTGTCCTGATACAGCAACGACAATGGGAGCTCATGCTGTTCCGTCATTGCCCTGTGAAGTACGAAGATGTCGCCAACGTTTTCCTTGAAGGTTTCGCGTGCTACGTCAAGCAGACGGTTGCAGTTGGCCTACATACGGAATGTCAATATCATGAGACATGTATTTCGTCGTGACAAGTCCGAGTACCTTCACCGCATACACTCTGGCATTTACTGCTGCGATTCCACCCTGGTACGTTGTGTCAACCGAGGTCATCAAATAAACCACATATGCGCACCTTCGAAGGCGCACTGTCCTCGTTGAGATTTTGACAGACAGCGGTCTCGATTTTGGTCAGACGTTCGTCCGAAATCATCTAGGTCAAAGTTAGCGTCAAAAAAAGCATCTACAGTACACTGAAGAGCGAACATCGTGGATGATTTGGAGTAGTTGCGATTTGCTTCCAGCAAGAGCGCTTTGAAGCAGAGGCAAGCTGCGAACCATATTGCGTAGACTGAGCATTTGGGATACTCTGGCCGATGCTACTTTGGCAGTGGTCGTTGCTTGTGTTTCAGACGCTGCCAGCTTGGATAACATGAATTTTCGCGCCAGGGTACCACAAGGAAGGGACGTCGGGACCCTTACTGATGCAATAAGTTTGTCAAAATCTAGTTTGTTCATGGTCTTGAGTGCATCTCGAACTTCGGTGAAACGATCTTCAGATTGAACCAGTTCTAAGGAAGAGTCAGTCTGGGATTGACGCATGTTATTTTACCCTAAAACCGCATACCTTCTACAACGTCTAAGCGCGCGTCTATGGCGCTTTGCACTGTGAAAGAGTTTAGGTATCGTGCATGGGATCGGGGTCGCACGATGGCACTCGCCTGTGATCGGTGAGAGGATGTTCACTCTTAGAAGACGGGACGCCATTGCCGTATACGTGTGATTCAACGTTCTGGCCTCCTGGTCATTAAGACATATTTTCTGCAGGTATAATCGACGCACCCGAAAAGAGAGTACGTTGACTTTTTGTGAGACATGTTACCTACTAACTCGAGATTGCGAGCTGTCTCGGGATCGATCATCATTGTGCCTTCAACGGGGACGAAACGAATACGGAGAGAACGTGCAGCGAAACGGGTATTGAGCTTCATTTCGGCGTGTTTGAAAAGGGCACAAGCCGCTGAAAGGGCATAGTATCTGCAGGAAGCCTCAGACAGTACAACGGGGTCTTGAATTGGTACACATACTTCGTAGATGCAGCCAACAGTGTGGCCGCGCGCTCGTCGTCATCGACACAAAGTTGGTCGATAAATTCAAGACCTGAGGGCTTCAGTAGATAATCTTGATGACGTCCGAAGGCCACGTACCACTGTTGTCATTCCAGTACTTCCTGGCCACTGGCTCAACGCGAATTGCGGGAAATTCTTCTTGAATGAATTGTACTAGCAACGAACTACTGGCTGGTCGCTGCCCGGAGATTTCGTTGGCTGATATGAACGTGTCAGGGACTAGGATGAGTGCTGGCGTATGCAAATGCATCTGGTGTAATGTTTTGACATATGTCTGACAATCTGCGAGCTGAAAAACGCGTCGAAAACGGTGAAAACGCGTCGCAGATGAAAAAAAAATCCAGACCTGGACAAGCATAACGCGTCCGGTGTCTCTGTCCAGAGCGGCTAAACCAACTTCGCGACCAAATCCACGTCCCTCGAGCACCGAAACCACATAGCTGCCTTCATGACGAGTCGATACTGCAGTTTGAGGCCGTCCAGTAGTGGGCCTTCCGGTAGTAGGACGCCCGGTATTGTTGCGCGACTGGCCTGTCCATGGCCGCGCCTGACCTGTCCACGGCCTCGATTGGCCCGTCCAGGGACGAGAGGTATTCGGCCGCGAGGTCATATCAGCAAAAACGACAAAAGCTGCCAGCACTTCTAGAGAAACTGGACGAGCAAGATCCAGAGAGGTGAGCGCCACAGTTCAAGGTGGATTTCCCAGCGCGCGGAAATTGCCGCAAAGCATAAACGTCGAGTTCACTGGAAAGACCAAAGAAGGACTGACGACGGGTTTGCGGAACCTGGCATATCGCTGGAAACTTGAAGTTAAGATATCAAAAGCATATACACCACACCAGACGACAGAGCGGCACAGCTGCAGTGGACTCTCTGTCTCTTCCGTAGCGGCTGTACACAAATCACAGGTGTTTTATGATTTATCGAAAACTGAACGCGAGTCAGCAGGACATGGACTGATACAGTCTACGCTCGAGATTCAGTTACAGTGACCGTCGGTTCAGAGTGGCATAGAAAGCTTACTCTGGAGCACAACTACCCAAGCATGAGGATGAATCAAGACAAGTCCATTGCGTCATTAAGTACAGATGTCGACGAGCCGCGAGCTGCCGAAGATTTGAAAGGCTGTTGTCTTCCTTCACGGGATACATAGCAGCCAAGGCCGTCGCTCCAGATGAATTCGTGATTGAGGATTTTCGTCAGTGTATCGTAAGCTTGGATATTTGCAAAAGGAACGCCTGTCCTTGGATCAAGATATGGTGCAGGGAGTCCCGTCAATGCGCATATCTTTTTCGGGCGCGCTGTGAAAGTAGTGAGTTACGCGTTTGGCGCAGACGATACATACAGACTTACATAGCGGCCTAGATTTCCCAACAAATACCTTCACGTCATCCCATGCAACGTGGTCACCGAACATTGCATCCATGGTGTCCTTCCATCTAGGTCTCTGTGCAGACTCTGACTGTGATAGCTCGTGCACAATGTAATTTCTGGTCATCTTTTCTGTGCGCTCGATCTGTGGGGGAGAGGGCGGAAAGGATCCACGTGCTGGTTCATAACGGTTGACTCCATTGTGATGTGCAGAGGGATCGCCGGGATATGATGCTGCTGTGCTATGCGGATCCGAAGGATTATATCCGTAGGGCGACATGGGGATATTAGGCGTCGGGGCATCTAGCAGAATCTTGACCTCTTCGCCTTTGCTAACCCACTTCAACAACGGGCCTTCGATGGCTGCACGGACAACGCGAGCGCGTTTACGCTTCTCTTCTTCGAGCTTGAGATAATCTCGGTGTTCAACAGTATTCCCCTCTTCAGTATCAAGTGCTCGCGCGATGAGCTCGTCTTGGGTGATGACGCGCTCTTCCGATTTGGTCTTCTTGGGTACAGACGCCTGTATCATCGTCCGGGTAAGATATTGAGCGTGTGTAGGGCGTGAGCGAGCTTGCCTTCTTTTCCTCTGCCCTTTTGACTCTGCGGACGGTGGCCGAGGTGTTCAATATAGTGTGTCTGCGACGACTTTGCCTCTTTCCGTGCACTATAACCTCTCCAGTCTCCGCGTTTGTGGCGAGGCCGAGTGAGACACGCCTCTGAGGGCGTTTCGCTGAGGCAGAAGCTTTAGGAGAGGATGGACCCGCCTCTGGATTGAAAGTGACTTTCTGGCGAGCATGGGCAGTTGCTGTGGCTCTGTCTATGCGTGAACGGGCTGCCTATAGCTCGCGGTATCAACGCGTTTATTTGCAATAGACGTCGTAAAACTTACCCGTCGAGCTCTCTTCTCTTCATCTTCAACTGCCTTGTCTCCGGCATCGTTTTGCATGGCCTCATCTTCGTCTGTGCTTTCAAAGTCGGATCCAAATATATCCTCCTCATCTATGTTGGACAATTCAGACGGCAAGTAAACATACAGTTGGAAAGTTACCGTTGTCGTTGGCGAAATCAACGTCGTCCTCAGGGTCCTTAGCTAGTTCATCTAAATCCAGCTCTGCCAAGGCAGCCTCCATGCTATAGAACGTGAATGAGTCGTTGTCCTTCAGATATTCGACGATCCCTTTACCGGTTGCCCGCCGTACTGCGCTTCGATCTGCGACCAGCCAGAGATTCATTTAGGTCCGCCATATGTAGAATTGAGGCCTAAGTGCGCTAAAAGCAAGTCGACCAAGCCTCAGCGCTCAGCGGAGGTCGAGGTGGGAGAGGTATAGGTAGGAATTAGCCCCTGAGAGCGCGAAATATTTCCCTTCTCCGGTTCCGAGGCTCGCGCCAAACTTGCCACCAACTCTCGCGTTTCTCTAGACATGGCCAGGAAATTACCAGCCCTCAAGGGCCCTTCACGTCTCTCAACCATCCTCCAGCAGCTAGACAGCCCCCCAAAGCTGAAGCTACTCCGTCTCAAGAGTCTCAAACTGAAGTACTCGCCAAATTATGACCACTTCGGTGCACGGTGCGCGTCGTGTCTTGTACGGAGCGAGTATACGACTCTAATGTAGCACAATAATTCGCACCTCAAAGACGTTTTGTCAAGGATGAACTTCCAAAAATACAATGGGCAAACCCGAATGTGGGGATAGAAATTGAGAGAAAACGCTGGTCGAAGGAGGATCCATGGAGACCGGAAATACGCTTAACTTATGGTAAGCATGAGTACATTTTTTGCAACCAAGTCCTGCCAATGATTGTGTTTTCCTTCACCCGCAGACAATGGCAACGAGCAGGTAGTCGATATGGGGATGAAGCGGTCCAGTGCGATCCTCAAGGAACTTATGGATGCCGCCGGTGACAGCGAGTGGAAACGGTGGCACGCGGACTCTGTAGCCCAAGGCCATGCTTCAGTTACGAGTCCGCGAGCACGACCAGCCACGATACGCTCCGCCCAGACAGACGAACTGAGAAGGCCCGCACTGCTGCCTGCCCCGAAAGTCACCACAAAACTTTCCGAGCTTTACGCACAAATAGCCGATCTGCCTGTGCTCGACAATAAGGGGGAGGATTCATCGTCGAGGGAGCCCAAGTCGGGGGTATCGACGGCTTTGCCTTGACATCGCAGACGTAGGGCGCGTATGTCGAGACTGTTTGCTTCATATTAATAACGCAGACGCGACCATTAAACATTGAAGTGCGATCCCAGGCTCTATACTAGTAATATGCACTCTCCTAAGTAGACGTGACCCAGCTAGCGACCAACACGATGACCCCCAGTCCAAACACCAAACCCGCGAGATCGTCGAGGAATAAACTGCCCATCTGCAAGTACTTCAGGCCATTCGTTATGATCGAAGGAAGTGGTGGTGGAAGGTAAGGTAGCGCAAGGGAGAGTAGCATTGGGGGTGCAACAGCGTCCTGGAATGATCGAATTGTTAGTTGACCAGTCATCAGCAAGCTGAACACGATAAGACTGACGAAGCCTGAAAATATGCGCAATGAATGGAACGCAATCTCCAGAGTTATGAAGGCCCAGAAAAAGGGCTACAAACAAATTAAGTCAACTTGGCTGTAGGAAGGCAGAACAAGAAGACACGAACCACAAATTGCACTCCTGCGGCATTGGGCTTCGTCCAGGAAAGTTCTCCCCATCTCGCCCATCTCCCCTCTGCTCCAAGATCTCCATGAGTCACTGAGAACACCTCCGGTTCTTTCCAAAATGCAAAGAACACCAGCAGACTCCAGAACGACGCGAGGTGGATCAATGGCATGAGCTTTTGAAGACGCGTTCGGGGTTTTGGAGGAGCAAGACTGATTGGGGCCTTTCCGGCTTGGGCGGGTCCTCCCTGGAAGTTCCCTAATTGCGACATGAGAGCCTGCAATGGGTCATCCATACTCGGCGGCGAAGTGCCATCGAAGGGGGGCGGGCCGGACGCCTGACCAGGAAATGGCGGAGGCGCCGATCCCCCCATGAGTGCCTGCAAGAGCTGCTGTTGCTGCTCCTGCGACCATACTGAAGGATCGGGAGGTGGACCGCCAAAGCCCGCAAAATTGGAGGGCGCTGGAGCATGCTCGGCTGGCTGGAGGGGCGGTATACGTGTTTCCTCTCCAACGAAATTCCGAAGACCAGAATCTAGGTTCGGAAGTGGGGGGTCTGTAACGAAGACACAAGAGGTTAGTGTCGACCAGGAATAAAAAACGCGGTATGCATACGTACCATCATGCATGTACGCCGGTGCATCCTGTCCTCGAGCAGATGTCGTTAGTTTTGCAAGGCGATCCGTGCCGCGACTGAGAATCGCTTTTCTACGGGCTTCAGCGCGAGCAGCAGCCATTTTGACTTGTCTTGAAGTAGGACGTCTGAAAGGTCGTAAAGGACGTCAGTCGAATGCAGGTCGAATGCAAGGCGGCGCGCCACAGCGCGCCACGCGGGTCGTGTCAGGACAGGACAAGTAAAGCCGCGTTGCTTTCTGTTCGATACAAGCTCTGTCTCATACCACCACGATGTCTCGCCAGGACAAGGCTACCACCGAGAAACACACGAAGATACTCAGGGAGCTCGTGAAACAAGGCGATAACAAAGTCTGCGTGGATTGCAAACACAACGGTAAGTGCAGCCCAACTTGGTCCCATGCTCCTTGCTAATTTATCTACTAGATCCTCGTTGGGCATCCTGGAATCTGTAATTCTCTTTCCATGACATGGACGAATTCATACTCATTACTTGCGTAGTGGGGTGTTTCTTTGTATACGATGTTCGGGTATACACCGCGGCATGGGCACACATATCAGTAAAGTGAAATCCGTCGACCTCGATGTCTGGACGCCAGAACAAATGGAGGTGAGCACCACAGTCATATCTTGTATTGCCTCTATTGAGCATGCGCGTAGTCCATCACGAAATGGGGTAACCGTCGGGCGAATCTTTACTGGGAAGGTCATCTGAAACCTGGCCATGTACCACCGGAGCAGTGTGTAGCCATCTTTTGCCTACTCTTGACTTGTACTGACCCTCGCTAAAGCAAAATGGAATCATTCATCCGCTCAAAATACGAATCACGCAGATGGGCCCTTGATGGGCCGCCGCCCAAAGACCCATCGGTGCTCGAAGATAGCTCTGTGGCGGCAGCCCAACCGAGCGCTCAGCCTACACCTCAGCCCGTTGCATCGTCGCATGCTCCTACCAGTAGTATTTCCAGTCGTCCCTCAGCATCGTCAGCTCCTATCACGACCCGGCAACCTCAGCCTCATCGTCTTCTCTCAACTGCAGTCGCCGACAGAAAACAGCAGGCCCGTTCCCCGGCGCAGGCTAAGCCCGCTGCTCCCGTTGAATCTACGAAACCACCACCTGCTCCTGAGAACGACCTGTTCTCGCTCGACTTTCACGCCCCTTCGTCCGCCTCCCCGTCCAATGCCTCCTCCCCTCAACCAAAGAAGGACGTTAAGAACGATATATTGTCCTTGTTTTCGACTCCAGCAGCGGTACCTCCTGCCCAGGCAGCGTTGGTTTCTGATCCGTGGGGACAGTTCAGTGGGGCGTCGCAGCCGCAGGCCCCGCAACCTCAGGCAACAAGCCTGATAGGCTCAAATGGCACTGGTGCTTGGGGCGTTAGCTCGGGATGGAGTGCTCCAGCGCCCCAGCCCGCTGCTGACCCATGGGGGAGCTTTGGCGCAACACCAGTGGCGCCACAGCAACCCAACCTATTCGGCGCAAGTGATCCCTGGGCATCCCAGCCCTCTGCTGCAAGCACTGGGAATGCTGGGCCCGCGTTTGGCGGAAGTACGGCTCAGAAGAAGGACGATGCCTTCGGGGATTTATGGGGAAGCTTTAAGTGATCTCTTGCGTCAATTTGCTAGATGTTATCTACTCAAGTTGGATGCTCGGAATCTTGTCGTGCTACGCCAGTGCTACGCTATTCCTTTGATCATACAATACCCGTTTTTCTCTTGCCATGGCATTTTAATCAAGTCTGCTTGAAGCACTGCAATGCACACGGGGTGGGATGTACGCAGAGTTTCTAGCCCATGGGTTGCAGTATTACATATATATATGTATTGGACAATAACTCAGAGCGTTATGTGCTGTAATCCCAGATGTTACATGCATGTTACAGATGGACTTCACGAGTTCACTATAAACTTGCGAGATCCTAAAGTACAAACATCAATAAATGAATCTACTGGCAACATGCTAAGGCAAGCAAGTGTCACCTTCTCAATTGTTTTCCTTGCAATGGGGTGGAATGAATCTTTCGATTTCTCGAAGACACTTTGGGCCAACTCTTTGTCGACCTTTCCAACGGCCCGGAAGGTCGGCCTGCAGAACTTCATGCGGCCCTTGATGACACCGGATCCGTCGTCGCCAACGATCCATTTGACTGCTTCCAAGGCGAAGGCATGAGCACCAGCCGAAGTAGCATCCGCTAGCGCATTGGCGTAGAATCGCAGGCGGATCTCCGCATTGTTGGTAGACGAGACTTTGTACAACGTTCCGAGATGCGCGATGTGAGAGGAGGGAAGGGGTGGATAAGACTGCAGACGCTCGAGGAATACGACTGCGTGCAAATGGGTGTCAGCTTTGCGAGGCGACATCAGATACTATCCACGGGCTAACTTTTCTGGTTTGAATTGAAGCCTTCGATATCGGCAGCCTGGAAGTCAAGCTGGGAGACATCGGTCACCGAACGCGAGGCATCCCATCGCTCAGCAAGGGCGTAGGCTTGCTTCGCTAGCGTAACATCGTATTCCAATTCCACGGGAAGAGTGAGGCCCTCTCCATATAGCCAGGCCTTTTGTTGCATATGTCAGTAGCCATCGGACAAGAGGTAGAGGAATGTTCATACGTTCCAGTCGACACTGTGAAGGGCTTCCATCTTTTCACCGCCGGCATACTTTTCGAAATATGCAAAGAGATGATCTTTCCATTGGTCCGTCGTGCTGGAAGTAATGTTCAATACATCATCCACCGAAAGAAAGGGAATGAGGTACATCGATTTCCCGGTAAAGGTGTTGATATAATCCCTGGCGTAAGGGAGGAACACATCTAAGCCACCAAGCGTTCGCTCTGCGGAGCATAATCATAATGAATATCTCCACAACGTCAATGTCAATGAGAGTGTGCTCACCCAGATGAAGGAGGAAATTTGCACCCTTCTCGTAGGGTATGCTGCTATATGCATCGTCAGGGTCCTCTCCGGTCTCGAAATCGATTACCAGCCGCTGGTATTTCGGCTGTTTCTCGTAGAGCTTCAGGGCGTCCGACAACGCTTTCGCGCCAATGAGGAACGAGAAACCGCGCTCTTTGGGCGAATGCAAAAACTCCTGCAGCACGCGCTCCATGTACGTTGTCCATCTGTAGAGAGTTACTATCATAAGTTTATGAGAAAACGGAAGAAATATAAACGTACCCTTCATTGAGCCAGAAGGCGCTTGCGTTGGCATGCCTGTAATATCTTGAGTATTCGAGTTTTTCAGGGCAGTCAATCAAACTAACGTTACGCCGTTACCACTCCAGCTATGGCAAAGCTCGTGAACGACAACGTCAACAAGTGTCCTGTCGCCAGCGAGGAGACCTTGCTATGTGTTTAGGTGTGCTACGAGCTGCAGGTTCAGTATCAACACTCACTGGGCGTCAAAAATGTTAAGCAGGCATTTTCCTGACATGTGTTAGTTGATCGAGGTGTGGAAAATGACTATGGTGACCTACCATGCCTCCGTAAGGGAAAGAAGGAGGCAAAACGAGGATATCGAATACTCCAAATCGATATGGAGTGAGCGTATCTTCTGCTGCCGCCAGAAATCTGCGGAACTATCAAGATATGTTTGATTGGGCACCTTGCTCGAGAACCGTACCTGCCTGTATCCTCCTTGAACTCCCAGTAAGCGTCCTCCATCAACTCCGGCTCTGCCCATATACCGGTCGTCCATTTTCTGCCTTCAGGTTTGGGCAGTGGCCGATAGCGTACATTTCCGCAGGCGATAGCAATAAGATATGACGGGATTGGGACGGGCTAAAGAACAGACAACAAGGCATTAGATCTGAGAGAGCTTGTAGCTTGCATGTATTACCTGCTCGTAGGAGTAGGTGACGAAATCCTTCCCGATAACTTTCCCTTCATGAGCAGGACCGTCTGCTGGAGGCGATATACGTATCGCAGAAAGGAGGACCGGAAGCACGGATTTGACATGTGCAATGTATTTCTGAATACAAGAAGCAGCGGTAAGAATGGAGAGAACCTTTATGTGCATGAACACGCACAATTTTCACAGATGGTGTATCTGTCCGACAATAAAATAGGGTCAACAGTGAGTCCATAAGCCATTTCGTCGGACTGACCTTGCAGCGGGGCCAGAGCGCGCGCAAATATTGCCTGGCATTGACTGAATAGGTACGGGAAGGTCTTTCCCTGAGTCTGTCTTTGATCAGGGTTCGCATGCATCCAAGAAGCTCATTAGCGGGAAACGTACTCCTTTTCAAGCCATTGAAGCGCCGTGGAATCCTTAGTTGTCGAGTAGAGCACTTTGACGGAGACCGATGAACCGGCTTTCAAGCCTGAGGGCAGGGGGATATGGAGGGCCGATCCCATAACAGGATGTTTATCTTTCAGCTCAAACTAAAGGACCGTCAACGCGACTGTTTAACAGGCAATCCAAGGCATGAGGACGGACTCGGACTCACGGATACAGATGCATCGTGGTCTGCCACCGAAACTGTCTCGATGGTAAGGTCCCCGGTATCCAGTCTTCATAGACAAAACCATAGCTTAGACTCTAGGTCGATATAATTCCGTATGGCATGCTACTCACATTACTTCCTTCACGTTATCCTCCTTGACCAAAAGGTCGTGAACGACAGATCCAGAGATGATCTTTTGGTCGAAGTCGACCGTCCAGTCAAAAGTCGCATGCTCTGTGGTGATTTGAAGATGGTTTGACTGGCTAGTCGGATCTTGGGACATGCTGCTGAGATTGTGGGTCTTCTAAGTTATCGTATAGAGATTGAAGCAAGTTTGAATTTGACTGCCTATTCGCGTCCGAGATAGATTCGGAGTCCGGGGAACTGATCGGCTACTTATCTAGCGCAGATTTACTAGCTATTGTCATGAAACCTCAAAGTAATTGAGTTGGGTATGTACTCCAGCAACAAGAGAAATCACTGTACGGATTGACACTAGGACACACCGCTCATACCAGAAAGCAAGATTAATTAAGATGTCAGTGGCCACTGACGGCAGCAAAACAACGAGTGACGAGTGTCCCAAAACTAAGTACACGACGGGAAATAAGCTGCAGACGCGACATAAAACAAGGAAAGAGTTCATGCAGTCAACATGTACATCGAAGGGGAAGGGGTGGACAGGAACGGAAGAGGGGATGAGAAAGGCTAAGGATATACTTATCAATCGCGGTATTACAGCTTGAACTAAGGCTACACCATTAAAAGGCGGAAGTCCCGTATATGGGATATCTACGAAGGTCCGAATCATGAAAGTCGTAAAGGAACGTGAAAGTCATCGCACTAAAAGTACTCGCGAGTGAGATGACGGTAGCAGACATGGAAGAAAATGGCTCACCAAAATATTCAATGTACTTAGTAATCGCATAATGAGCGCTTGCGCTGAGGGCGAGCTTGTTCCCATCGGTTCTTCATTTGCTGCTGTCGTTGAATTGAGCGATCAGGCGTGAGTTTGGTGGGACGAACCGTACCTTAGGAAGTTGGCAGCTGTCGTTGCTATCTTCATCGAGCTTGCGCTTCGCGGGAAGCTTGATGCGCAGGACGATCCCTGAGTTACAAGGCGAGCGGGCATCCGAGGACGCAGAGGACGACGATGTAGAATAGTCCGACGACGAGGATGAGTCCGAGGACTCTGACGCGGACACTAAATGAAAAATAGTCAACATATAGCGACGAGGCAGTGCAGTGGACCGGCTAACCATCGCTTTCCACCGTAGGGTCCAGCACCAAAGGGCTGAAGACGACATTGTCCATCCAGCTATCTTCCTCCTCGGCAGGAAGTTCACGAGCAGAAAGCCGAGGAGTGGCCGGCATGCGAGGAATACCGCGAGGAGACTCCATCTCGACATCGGGGAGAGAAAACACATCGCTCAGGGCAGACGCAATAGGGGATAACGGGACCTGAGCGCGGCGGCGAGATCCCACCGGAGGAATGACGATAGGTGGGATGACGGGCCGTACGGCAGCACTTTCGGAGGTGGAAACGACAGGTGATACGTGAGTATCGAGGATGGGCAGATCCTGGCGGGAGATCTGACTCTGGGGGCAAGCACGCGCCCGATCCATGTCGATAGAAAGGCCCAGGCGCTGTGCACGGCGGCGAGCGTGATGTGTGGGACGGAGAGAAGTACGAATTCCGTCGGCGACATGCTGGGAGCGGCGGTTGGCGACACGGATGATGAATAAAATGTTGGCGAGACGGGCGCTAGAAGGACCGTAGTAGGCAGGGGGCGTCATGGCGAACGAATTACGAAGAGGAGTTATAAGTGTTAAATGGTAGAGCTTGGCTGTGAGCGGCGAGATGTAAATGGGCGCGAATAAGTCGATGCAATGCGAAGGTTCCTGTCCTAGGATGATAAAACGCGCCGGGCGTGTAAAGGGTAGACTGTGTTCAAGAGATGAGTGGTGAGTCGAGAAAAACTAGGGAAACAAGACGCTCTTTCTGGCTGCCTATATACCTTCTACGCGGCGCCTAAGAGAAAATAAAAGGAAAGAAATGCCGCGCTAGATGAAACAATAGGATCGGGTGCCTCTTTCGGGCGTTCTTTTGTTCTAGTCGAGAGGGAAGAAGGAATTTTGACGACCGCGGACGGTGAACGCGCCGGGAGTGTCATAAGGCGAGTCTTCTAACGGCACCGTCGACCTTGACAAAAGGCGGGGGGCTCAGCAACGACGGCTACGAGGACGGCTCTTGTGATTCCTTGTATTTTGCTTTCGGTATAGCGATGGGCGAGGCGGTGCCACTTCTTGCTTTTCTTGTTCTTCGGATTTCCCCGCATTTTACGCGCCGCGACGACGACACGCGACTGTATTTGGACATGTTTATACATGTGGGCGCGTGAGTATTTTTTCATCGGACAGATAAAAAGAAAACAAGTAAGTAGGTCGAAGTGTGCCCGTGGCAGGGGTAGGCCATAAAACAACAAAACACTTACAAGGCTGGGCCGGGTTCCGAAGTGTCGGCGGAGAAGGGAAGGATTGGAGACGCAGCTCGAGCATTGCGCGACATATACTTCTGAGTAGTGCAGTTGCTACGCGGCAGAAGTACAAAACACGCCCAGCTACAACAGATGAGTTGATATGTGAGCAGCTAGCATACGCGAAAGAAATGAGAGGAAACTCACGCGCAACATCCCAGTACTTAAACATAAATTTTTAAACACGGGTGGGTGGTGACAGAGATCCAGTCCTGACGGCGTCAATGGACACACACTCTGAGGATATGTCAATTGTTAGTACGCACTGCCTCAGAGGAGAACGAAGACTTACAGGTTACTGGCCGAAATCTCAGCGAAGAAACAATAAGTGGGTGGGAAGCATCAATCCCTGCAGCGTGTATCATCACATCGATCAATGACGAGGAATAAAGCAGTACATTTGGGAAGAGTCTTCGCCGAGGATAGACAGCTCGGGGTCCAAAGGTGGATTCGGCTAGGCATGCTGACATTTCACGAAGCGACAGGCCAGGAAAAATGAACACGTTCAGCCAACGTTGAGCGTACAAGTTCCTTGATGGATACAACTAGCGCAAGTGACACTGACAGAAGCGAAAAGACCCAATCAACAGTGAATTCGTATCGAGGGGTATTTACCCAAAGTTGTGGACGCAGTGTCGTGCTTGACAGTAGGAATGTCTACCCTGAATGCACGGACTTGGAACAGGGCTGAGCGTGGTGCTAGGTTTGCATTGATGTTACGTGAGAACGGTGCATTGATGTGGGCGATCCTATACGTATACGCCAACTGTGCAGAAGAGCGCGACTACGCCAAATCCTCCTAGCGCGCTAGCAAGAGAGGCCACTGCCGTCTCACGGAGCGGCAGTGCTGTTTTTGGGAGCCTGAATTATGTGTCTATAAGTAAACCGACAGTAAAGGACCACGTAGACAACATACGTCGTGAAGTAGAAAGCGAGGGTGAACGTCGAAGCCAGCAGGACGAGGGCGAGATATGGCAATAATCCGACGGGAACAATTGGCGAAAACGCGGGCAGCGACCTGTGCAGTGCCTGCCGTGAAATGTTGAGCGCGAATTACGAACATACGGCGGGAAATGGCATACCTGGATTGCGCCGTATGCCTCGATATCAGCCATGCTGGAAGTACGCGGCAAAGGGGAGGTAGATACGTGGACAAAGGAGATGCAGCGGTTTATGGCAGACGCCCGCAGCCAGCAGCCACCGGAGACCGAGCTGACGTATCAGTCGTATAAACAGGTGTCATCAAAAAACCATATCAACCGTCCTCTCGCGCCTTTCCTCTCTTCTTCACCACCACGACTTTTCGCTCTACGACTTTCGTCTGTAAACATCGTGAGCTGTCTCTGTTTTGTTGGCACAGTCTCCGTTGCTCACAGCGGTTGCTCTAGATGTCTTCCACACAGAAAGTGCAGCAACACCCTGTCTTCATTCAGGTCTCCAACAAGGCCAGCTACTACGCTAACCAGCTCGATAAGGAGGTCAGTCTTGTCGTGTGACCACGGGTGTTGGGCTTTCCTCTGACAGCTGCCTTCTAGCTCACGAAATATCCCGTTCTCAATGCCTTGGAGCAACGCACTCAGGTCCCCAAGTCGTATGCCGTCGTCGGTGCTGTCACCCTCCTCACCCTCCTCCACTTCATCAACCCCCTCGCCGCCCCCGTATCTAACCTTGTTGGATGGGCGCTTCCAGCTTACCTGTCGTTCAAGGCGCTAGAGTCGCCGGGCGCTCAGGATGATGTGCAGTGGCTCACATACTGGGTCGTGTTCGGGTTCTTCAACTTCCTCGAGAGCTTCGCCCTCCGCGTCGTCCTCTACTATTTCCCCTGGTATTTCGCGTTCAAGACCGTTTTCATCCTCTGGCTCCAGCTACCCGCGTTCCGCGTAAGTGCCGTCATACTGACGCGTTTTCATCCGTCGCTGACGTAATTCTTATTCTCAGGGCGCACAAACCACCTACCAGACGGTTTTGAAGCCTGTTCTCGCGAACATCAGCACCCAGTCTCGCTCCGTCGCCCCCGTCTCGGAGACCCCTGCGAGCGCGCCTGTCGAGTGAACTAGTCACTAGTTGCTGGATGTCAATATGCTTTCCAACGTGTCTGCCTTAGAACTCTTCTCTCGTCTCACTTTTTCTCTTCAAATGTTTTGGCAAGAACACGTACCAGGGCGGCTTTTCTCTTCTCTTTGATATAGTGGCACCTCTGGACGATGTGCTGGGTACTCAACATTTGTATATTGATTCCCCACGAGTGGTTATGAAAGTCTCATTCACGTGTTACTTTGCTCTAATGAATGCACTTGAAAGGTTGAACTATGAAGGCGTCGCCGTCGCGCGCGTACTGAGTCCTGCGCGTCGTCAACGCGTCAAGGCCCCATCGACATCAAGGCAGGGGGCAATGCGACAAACTTATTCATGCACTTTGTACTGGTCTAAGTTACAATGTCCATACGAAATCATAGTCAATGTCAACGACGTTTAACATCTATGAGCCACTGGAAGCAAAGGATTATTCACCAAGCAGGACTACGCGAGCATAGTCTCCCCTAGCCAGCCCACACGATATCTTCGGAAGATAGTCGTTCTAGAGCGAGCAAGTGCAGCTACAGGTGTCTGGATAAACATGCTAATGTAATAAGTCAGTCACTTCGGGCTCGGAGGGTTACGAATACGCAGGTTTACGCGGCGGAGACGACGGACATTTACCAACATGCCGGATTTCTGATACAACTCGGAGAGAACACTACAGTGAGTACAAGTGACCACTGCGGTCTCTTGTGAAAATTCTTAATGCGGAAGATACACGTACTTTTAGGCCCTCTATGACCTCTCATAGTAGCTGGCGGGTCGCGACGAGAGTTGTCCGTTGCGCATGGAGCGATGCATGGGAAGCCGAACAGGCGGAATCAAATTCGATCATAACAGGGTCTCATGTTTTCCTGAACTCTGTATGGTGAGCCCTGGTGAGCCTCGAGGAACAACAGCGGCCGAACGAAAAGGTGCACTCACTAACGTCACCGTCGAATACAGATTTGCGCGAGCTCTAAGCTGTAGATGCACATGGCCATCGTAATCGCCAGTCATTACGGATCTTGACCCACGACCGGACGTTATCAAGAAGGTATTGCGGTGTGTATCTGGCACAGGATACCGGTGTACGTTCATGTCCGTAGCGGGGAGGGGTGGCGTATAAGGGCAGCTCGTTACTGGCTTGGTGAGACTGGGTCACCGAACCTCAAGACCGCTCTCGGCGGGCGTAGGCAAGCAGGAAGGAGCTGGAAGTAGTTATTCATGGGAAGAAAACGAGGAGATGTCGTTGATTTAGAATGAATCTGAATATAAGTTTGATTTAGTTTGATAGCAAGAGGCGAAAAGCACCGGACACGGCCATTTCCTCGACGCCACCAGCCGTTCAGGATCAAATTACAGAGTTCTTGAGCGCCTGCATGGTACCTATGACTATCACTCTAGATACCCCCTAGTCTCCATCTCTCTTCTTTCCAACGCTCGAGCGCACTGTCTCCCACCATGTCCCGCCACGGCGCGCACGAAAAGGACTACAGGAACAGCAGCAGCGACGACGGCGCCTCCGACAGACATGGCCATGCTGAACTCTACGACCGTCCGAAGGGTATAAAAGGGATCTACTATCACCCTGCTACCCAAGTCTCGATGTTGGCATTCGTCGTGAGTTTTGTCGCGTTTTGCCATGCACACGGACACTCACCATATGTCTGCACGATGCTTTAGTGTGTAAGCCCGCTTTGAATCATACCATACGCGTACGCCGTATATTCACGATCCGGAAGTTCATGTGCCCAGGCCTCTTCAATGCGCTCAATGGTCTTGGTGGAGGAGGTCAACTGGACCCAACGACCAGTGCAAATGCCAATGTGGCCCTCTATTCAAGTTTCGCATTCTTTGCATTTTTCGCTGGGTGAGTGGTCATACAAAGTATCTCAGCGCGTTGAACTCAATTGACGACTAGCTCGATAAATAATAAATTGGGCTCACGGCTGACACTTCTGTTGGGATCGTTTGGATATTGTTTATATATGTACGTGCCCTCTTCTTATTTTTTAGCCCTCCGCTCATGCTCACGCCGTCCTGTCAAGTGGCTCATATCTTGCTATGAATATACACCCCAATGCTGGCGGGTTTGTAATCGGAGCAGGTCAATACCTTGCGCATTTCCCCGTCCTGAAAAATACTGACCCGCCTGCATTTTCAGGTGTCATCTTAGGTCTATGCGCCGGTCTACTGTGGACGGCTCAAGGTTAGTCGCAATTTCTCACAAGCCCTGTGCAATTTTTGACCGCGAACATATATCAGGATCGCTTATGTTGGGATATCCGACTGAAAACCAGAAGGGTCTGTTCATTGGCATATTCTGGTCCATCTTCAACCTTGGTGGAGTCGTCGGAGCCGCGGTAGCAACCGGCCAAAATTGGAGTTCAAAGGTATGTATGCAACGTCGTTGCTTACACATACGAGGCACTAATATACTGATATGTAGGCGAATGCTGGTGCGCAACACAACCTTCCCAATCCTTGTATGTCGCTGACGAGCAAATTTCATTAGTTGGGAATGGCACCTATGTCCGTATACACTCGCAATACCGTTCGTTGACGCATACTAATCGATCGCATTGTGCTTATCGTAGATTGGATTCTTGATCCTTACAGGAATCGGAGTGCTCATTCCTCTCTGCATGGCCGATCCCGACAAAATGATTCGGACTGACGGCACCAAGGTCACTGCTTTCCGTCATCCGTCATGGAGGACGGAAATATATGGACTCTGGGTCGCTCTCCGTACTGACCCACTGATCGTGCTTCTGTTCCCCATGTTCTTTGCTAGCAATTGGTTTTACACATGGCGTTAGTCTTCTTTCGTGCTTGATATGTTCGATCGACCTGATGGCTGTCGTAGAATTCAATGACTATAACGCGGCTTTATTCAATATTGTACGTTCTCCCGTTCCTGATTTGCTCTTAGAGTTCCTGACCAGATCATCTAGCGCGCACGCTCGCTCAACAACCTAGTTTACTGGATGTCTCAGGTAGTCGGCTCCCTCTCTATCGGGTTATTGCTGGACCAGAGACGGCTTAGTCGTCGAGTCCGCGCATTTTCCGGTTGTGCCATTCTTTTCTGCATGGTCTTCATCGTGCACATATGGGCCTATTTCTACCAGAGGCAAGTGAACCACTTAGAAACTTCCGACCTAGAGCTGACAGGATGCGACAGAGAATACACTCGCGCATCCGAACCGCCGGATTCGCATAAAATGGACGTGTACGATCATGGCTACGCAGCTAAAATATGGCTGTACATATTTTGCGGGCTGCTTGATGCGATGTGGCAAACAACGGCATATTGGGTCATGGGTGCCATGTCGAACGATCCGGGAAAATTGGCCCATTTCACTGGCTTCTGTACGCTCGAAATCCGTCTCCCACTCAGAGTTTTTCTGACTTCCTTGTTCCAGACAAGTCAATTCAGTCTGCCGGCGCCGCCGGCGTCTGGCGTGCAGATGCGGTCCAGGTTCCGTGAGTGTCGTTATAGCAAGGCGCCTCTATACCTCCTGCTCATGTTTATGTTCAAGGTACATGAGTCTTTTCATCTCAACATGGGTTCTCCTGGTTGCCGGTCTAGTATTCGCACTGCCCATGATTCACATGCGCGTCAAAGATTACACAGATCTTTCGGATGAAACGCTGTAAGTCGTTCCTCTGTGTACCCCATGTTGTTTCGCTGACGTGGTCAATCAGTATCCGTATGGATGACACGGGTCATATTCAATCTCCCGAGACTGTTCGAAATCGTTGACTCAATTGAACACTTGCCGTGAGGTTGGGTTATGCACGTTGGCGGCGTGTCTGTCTTTGTAGTTGCTCCATGATCTTGTCGTATCTATTACCGCTGTGTACATTACGTTGATTTATGTCGGTTCCGCTTGTGAAATGCATGATAAACACAATTGTAGGCTTGAGTACAAAAACATAGGTACAATCTATCACATTAAAACAACCTTGTCGTAGAGGTGCGGCATGTCACAGACAAACAATCGACGAACAGAACCATCAACAGATATCAGAATATAGTAGCCATGGATCCGCTATCGTCTCCCGCCAAATGAGCCATCGCTTTGCCCCCGCCACCAGGCCCATTCTTTCCGAACGTAAACCCAACCCAGACACCTCGGCCAAATGGCTCATCTTTCTCTTTGACCTTCTCGACATTGGCCTGCTTCTCCTTGACTTCGGCGTACTTGGCCATGTCTTCAACGGAGGTGAAGTCATCGTAATAGCCGGTGTCGATCTCAGAGTCCAGGGCGGGCACGAACGGTGCGCGGACAGAGCGCTGGTCTTCCCATTTGACGCGCTCGAAAAACGGATGGTTGATCACTTGGGCAAGGGTAGCGTATCGGACGCTTGCGTGGGCAATGAGTCTACTCCGATGTGGTGAGCAAAAGCAGAGGGCGAGTCAGGGTGCCACATACCGGGTAACGGCATCCCAAGCGACGTCGGACAAATTGAAAATGAGATCTTCCGGTTTCTCGTACTCGGGGCGTCGGAGAACCTTGGTCCAGTTCTTCAAATTCGTCCATGTCTCTTCGGGTGTCTCGCCGCTAAATGGGGGGAAACCTGCGAGGAACTCGAACAGAATGCAGCCGAGCGACCAGAAATCGACGGAGTACGTGTACGGTTTACCGCGGAGAACTTCTGGCGCCATATAGTCTGGAGAACCGACGATTGAGTCCGCGTATCTGGGATCTTCGTTCCTAATGGAGCGGTATATCGAGCGTCGTTCAAGGGTTGAGCGATGGACGACCTGGTTGTCTTTGACTTTGTCCAACTGGAGGGAGTGTCAGCTAAAGTGGAGGTGAAGTAAGCCTTGCCACGTACTTTCACTTTCAAGGACTCGATGCGCTTCGGATTGAGTGCACCCGTCGCGAGACCAAAGTCTGTTAATTTGACGTGTCCGGTGCCATCCACTAAGAAGTTCTAGGGAAGGAGTCAGCGAGATAAGGAATATTAGAGATACGTAACATACCTCTGGCTTCAAGTCTCGATGAATGTAACCCAATTTGTGCAATTCGTTGACAGCGGCGAACATCTCGCTGATGTAGAACCGTGCATGTTCCTCCTTAAGCACTCCGGAGTTGTTGAGCAGAGTGCGGAAGTCACCGCCCGGAACGTACTCCATAGCGAGGTAGACATGCTGGGCATCCTGAAATGCGTAGAGGAGGCGGACAAGCCAGTCGGTCTTCGTCGCGGTCAGGATGTCGCGCTCTACTAAAACGTGGCGAACCTGAGGCATGATAAGCGAGAAACCAGTTTTAGCACGACATGGGACCTACTTCGTCCATCTTGAACAACGTGCGCTTTTTCATCTTCTTAAGCGCACAGACTTCGCCGGTCTCTTGCTTCCGGGCCAAGAACACCTCCCCATAGCCGCCTTGACCGACTTGTGCGATGATATGGAATTGATCGACGCGCAGTTTCGTGCGGCGGCGTCTGAGCACCACTCGTTCGCGGCCACAGTACGATTTGAACTCCTTTGTGTATTCCGCTGAAGTCAAGCCACGAGTAGATGTATCTGCGTCAAATTTGGCGCGTCGCTCCTTGCGGTTCGCGAGGTAGCCCAGGGTCTGAAAGTAATAGTCGAGGAAATCTGAGTAAGATGGCTAGCTCAGCGTACAGCACAGAAAGAGCGGTCGTGATGAACATACAAAGTTGTGCGACCGTTGCCTTGCGTTTGACCTCTGGGCTCTCGAGCAGCTCGCGCTCCCAGAGTTGTAAGCCGCCACCATGTTTCAGAGTGGTACCGCCGCCACGCGCAGTTTCCATTCTGATGTCGTCGTTGAGAGAGATCCCGGGCTTGGCGGTGCCCATGCGTATATCTGGAAGGCCGACCGCGGTCATCCCTTTGGCAGTGTCCATGTGGATATCGCGATAGACATGGTTGTTCTCCTTTTGAAGCAGGGGCAATGGGACTGCATCGTGTTTCTTGGGAGATGACGGGATCGATCCCTGCTGAGTAGATTTCTTTGTAGGCGACTGCGGTCTCGACGACGGTTCAGCAGACTTTTGAGCGCGGTTTGCCAACATTGTCCGTTGTAAGAGAGATCGTTTTGCGATCAACTCCGAGTTCGGCTTTTTGGCCAACGCGACGCGAACCACCATCACGTGTCGGTGCGGGGAAACCGCGCGCGAAATATTATTATTATTATTATTATTATTTATCTGCTTTCTTTCGTTGACCACCACCTCGACGCCCGCCGTTTGACCCGCCATGAACAAACCAGCTCGCGTTCGCCCCATTGATCTCGCCGCTCTCATTCCTCTCGACTCTAATCCGCAAATTGATCTCAAATTACACGCTTATGAGGCGTCTACTCGTAACTTTCTAAAGGCAGTCGCGAACTACACAAGTCGCGCTACGACAGAGATAACCAACCGCCGGAATGCCCAAGTCGAAGAGAGGAAGCGGCTGGCGGAGAGAATACAGGCCGTCGAAACAGAGACAAATCAGTGTAAAGTGAGAGAAATCGAGTTGATTGCCAGTACGTGTCTTGCCTCTCAGTGTTGGCGTGTACTGACCGCGTTGGTTCACAGCGTTGGAGGCAGAGCAGAATGAAAAGAGGGAGGCCGAACTATCCGTGGCCGCGCTGAAGCGCCAACTAGCGTCGCTGCGCAAACAGATCGGTTCCGTCGATGTAGAAATCGAACAATACCGAGCGCTTACCGCAAATCTTCGTCAGGGTGCGTGTGCGACATCTTCCTAACCGCCGCCTGCTCATGTTAGATCACGTCCAGAGAAAGACAAAGAGCGCCTCACGCTTGAAACCTACGCAGCGCGTGTTTCACCGGAATTGCACGCATGCGAACGCAACTTACGATGTATGGTAGAGGGCATAGAGAAGGATAGGTTACTTGTGCGGTTTGCACAAGTAGACCCAGCAGATCCGGATCGAGAATTCAGTTTGGTCCTTGACGTTTCGAGCCGGTCCTACAAAGGTGACATTTATCTTCTCCGATACAACTTTACTCATACTGATGGAACACTTTCCAGTCTTAACTTCAACCCCACTGCTTCCCACATTGCCAATACTATTGGACGCGTTAAATGAGTCAAGGGACATCTATGGATTCATCAAGGAGGCACGCCGGGCTTTTAGTGACCTTGTGATCCATTAATACAGTATGTTATGTTATATTATCTTTGTTTGGTCTACATGTGGGCTTTCCTCCTCCCTGTAGTTAGTGACTAGTGATGTGTGAATCAGGCAGTTAATTTCAATCAGGGGAGGTACACACTGCACAGGCACCTACCCACCCGGCCTTGGGAGTTGCCAATCAGGAAAAAAATAGGAAGCGTTGTAGCGGAATGTAGCCATTATAGCAGCTGTAGCGTTTTTGCTTACCCCCCGATCTGTAGGCAATTATAGCTGCCTCGACAATAAGTATAGCACATATTAGCACTAATAGCTTGCTGGCACGGTATATAGCTACAATCGCATAGCGCTATGTAGCCAGTATTGTGGCACATAGCATGACAGGTATATCATAGGATACAGCAATTGTACTGAAATTCGGAATCACACAGCATGAACGGGGCACCGGGGTTTGCATTGAGAACATCAGGATGGCATTCGTAATAGCTACGACCTTCTACCGGCCACAATATCATGGTTCACGCGTCCTCTCCATCAGGGCCCTCCTCGTCGTCGTCAAGATCAGTTGCAGTGTCGTCTTCGTACTCCCTGATAGCGGCTTTGATCGCCTCATGTCACGAACCGACCATTCCCAACACCGGCCCGAGCTCCTAACACCGGTCCGAGGAAGCGCTCGTGCGAACGTCGGTCCCGCGGAGCCACCAACGCGTCGCCGCGGGAAACCAGTATGGCCGCTCTGGCCCCAGCGCGACCATAATACCCGCATCAACCTCGAGGATTCGACCGGCAAACCTCCCGCATGCCTTAAACCCGCGTACCGCTTTGCCGAACCACAGCCCCGCCTACGCGAGCAGCCAGCAAGCCACGTGTATCACACCATCAACACGTGGGCGATACCCGATCGGAGCCAGCCTATCCGCGGCGCAGCCACCATATGCTCACCGCGGCTAGCTACGACGCCTAGACGCACTATTCCTTTTCCTTGCTATTTATCCCCACTAAACACTAACATGCTCACCTTTGAACTGATCCACACAAGCGCGCCGCGTCCCGGGTTTCAGTCCGGTACGCGACCCGCACAGTATATAAGCCTCATACCTTGTACATACTACCTTAGATTTGAAATTGTGTTCTTACATCTGAACTGCGCGACAGCAACCTCGTCTCCTCGCTCCCCCTCTTCCCTCGTCGTCTTACCATTTTCTAAGTCCCCACCGCCATCGCGCGGCCCTCTCGTAGCTTTCTACTCCTCCGCGGCCCGCTGCACTGCCACCTTGTCCGTTCTTCTCTTGCTCTACTAACTCTTGCTTCGCTCTATCCTCTCCCGTCGCTCGGCTTCTCTCTTCCTAACCCGCTGCTTGGGCTTGATTCTCTTCTTCTCCCGTCGCTGGGCTTACTCTGACCGCGCCGAGTACTAACTTGATTAGAACCCTTACAGGAACCCTCTTATACATTTCGTTAAACCCTTTCCGCGGCGCCGCCCGACCCGCGGAGCCTCCACCTACTTCATCCAGAGTCTCGCGCCGCCTCGCATCACCTCCCGCGGCCCCGCGCAGCCTCCCGCGGCTTTCCGCAGCCTCTAAAAACCACTTTCCGCGATCGTCCTACCGAGTCCGCAGAATTCGCTCCGCCGCCGTCGCCTATCGGTTCAGACCCCCTTCGGTTCTGCCCCTTACATAATTTCAAATCTCCCCTCGCCTCACGATCGCTCGTCTCCATGTCTTACGCGACTACGGAGAATGTTGGAACCTCCCAACAACAGGAATATCCTCCTCTTCCACCATCCCCAGTAGGCGGAAGATCATCCACCCTCAGTCACGGTCACGAAGCAGACCCACGAATCTCGCAAAGCTCCTATAACCGTTCGGGTTCACATCCGGCGCCCCCACCTTCGCGAACACATTATAGTTCCGAAGCCTCTCAGGTCTTAGAGAGCCGGATTTACACTCCTACTCGTTACCGAAACCCGGATGTCGCCAATAACCGGGGAGTAGATCTCAACGCCCGATCGGGCAGAGTGTGGTTTGCACGAGATCTTCTATTGGATATCGGGGTCAACAACTAAAGAACCGAATGGGACCTTGAGGGACGCGCAAGTGCCGCTAGATGCAAGATAGCAAACTCAGTCGTCGTGAATATAAGTGAACGACTATATTATGTACCTAGATGCAAGATAGCAAACTATAGGTACAGTAAGTATTAAGTAGCTTTAGTGTAATAGCAATGGAACATACCTCAGTCGTCGTGAATATAAGTGAACGACTGAGGAAAAGAAAAGAGACGCGACGCGTCGAAAAGTCCATGAAGTTCCGAGATCCGAATAAACGTCCGAAGGAAGTTCACTTAGGGGCTAAGTCCAAATAAGGAAATAGGAAAGGAACGAGAACGTATACTATGGTAAATGTCCATTCACAACACTCCCACTCGGGCGAAGTTTCATTCCCAACATCTCCAAAAAGCGCGTGTGCTTTTGTCCAGTGAGCCCCTTGGTCATGCCATCCGCGACCATGTCATTCGTTGGCACATACTCTAAGTTGATAGAGCCGTCTGCAATTGCAA
>KN832555.1:3552706-3572413 GCA_000827205.1 Plicaturopsis crispa FD-325 SS-3
ACTTCGTGCAGAGTGCAGAGCTAGGGCGAGCGAATGCGGTCCCCGTGGTGCGACCAGTGGTTGACAGCTGGCAGTGGTTGTTGACGAAGTCAAAGAGTTCAAGGGCCTGCTGGGGCCGCGGTCGATGCTCTGTGTAACCAGTCTTGTAACCGCACTACGCGGGGCTCATAACCTAAAGAACCGAATGGGACCTTGAGGGACGCGCAAGTGCCGCTAGATGCAAGATAGCAAACTCAGTCGTCGTGAATATAAGTGAACGACTATATTACGTACCTAGATGCAAGATAGCAAACTATAGGTACAGTAAGTATTAAGTAGCTTTAGTGTAATAGCAATGGAACATACCTCAGTCGTCGTGAATATAAGTGAACGACTGAGGAAAAGAAAAGAGACGCGACGCGTCGAAAAGTCCATGAAGTTCCGAGATCCGAATAAACGTCCGAAGGAAGTTCACTTAGGGGCTAAGTCCAAATAAGGAAATAGGAAAGGAACGAGAACGTATACTATGGTAAATGTCCATTCACAACAACAACCGGTACCGATCAGATGAACAGTGGCTGGCCCTCATCCGGGGCCTGTACGACGGACTACGGGACGGAACCGCTGACCGAAGGGTGGCGTTCAATATGCAACTTGCCGACCGCGAGGAAAGGCTAGAGGCTCTGATTGGAATGATGAACGCGTACCGGGACGTCCAAGATTCTGACGACATCCTGCGCAATCAGACCACTACTCCTAGCGGCATCAGCTTCTCGCAAGGGGATCGCTCCTCGCAACCTCCCCTCTCAGCGCGCATAGACAGTACGCGAAGGAACTCGGAAAACGTTCCCCTAGGAATACTCCGAAATGTCTTTCCGGGACGCGAGAGCACTCATTTCGGGGGCCGCAGTACTCCTATCAATGAACGGCCCGCGGTTGAAAACCGAGGAGAACACCGTTCCGGGACGGGCTGGGTAACCTTCGACACCACGACTCGGCAAGAATCCCGAGCACGACCGGAATCGACGTCGCGCGGAAATTCGAGTCCCTGGGACTCTACCGCCCCGGTAGAAATCATACCTCCCCGCTACGAACCCTCTTCGCAACCCGCGACCCGTCAGGAGTCTTGGCGGGACCCTCCTCCGCATCTCCCAAGCCATCCCCCTACTCCGTCGCTACCGACGTCCGAGAGTAGCACGAGAGAGTCCTCACACCGCGGAGAACCGGGCTCTCCGGGAGGCAGCGGAGATGGAAACCCTGGAGGACCTGGCGACCCGCTTGGACCTGGCGGCGCGGGAGGTTACGGTGGTCCAGCAGCCATAGCTGTAGGATAATTACAATAGAACCCAGGAAGATGTCGTTGTGGCCAATGCAAAGGAACGCGATATCCGCCGGAGCCCCTATTAGCTAATGATCCCCGGACAACGCTCCGCGCGGCAGGCTTTCGGGCCTTGAAAATTTTTCAGACTCCCTTCCTAAAACAGTGCGGCAGCCCCTATATCCACCTCGGATATTTCGCCTGGCCTTGGTCCATTCCTCGGGCTGCTCGGGCATCCGTCCACGGTCTATTAGCCCCTATGGGCCCTTCCAGATTTCCCCTCCCTCCTCGGGCGAACCGCGGGTGTACCTTTGCAGCCACATTAGCCCCTATACCACTTCAAGGGGAATTTGCGCTCGCTCGGGCTTGCCTCGGGCATCCCGGACCTCTATTGCACTCGCTGTACTCTTCATTGCGCGTGCGCGTGTATGGCCACACCTCATGAATATTTATTTGATTTATTTGCGATTTTTTGCGATTTTTCTTATTCACCTGTTATGTTTGAAATCTTATGCGTATATGTGTGTGTGTGGGGTGGGGTGGGGAGCATCATTTATATATTTGATTAGAAAACACTACAAAAAATGCGCGACGGCGGGCGACACGATGGTGACACCCGCGGGGCCGCCGTCGCATAGGCCCCCCCTGCCGTCGCGCTCCTGCTCGGAGTGCTGCTGCTGGGCTCGCACGCCTGGCCTGCCGCGTCTTTCCCCGCCGCGCCGCCCTCGTCTCTCCCCGCCGCGCCGCCCTCGTCTCCACCGCGCTCCTCATCGTACGGGTCCCGCATGACCACCGTCATCGCCGTGCGCGACTCACCCCACGCGCTGCCGGTCGTCGGCATCGGGCAGCGCGGGTTGTCGTCGTGTGCGGTCCTCGTGCCCGTGTGTGACCCTACGGGTGCGCCGTGTGCTGCTGCGGGGATAGAACCGGCACACGCACAATGTGCGCGGCCGCGAGGTTTCTTTGTGGGGCTGGGGGTTTGTGCGCTGGCGCCCGATCGATGCAGCCATGCCGCGCTGAGGCGGACCTGGCGCGGAACGCGACACGGTGGGGGTGTGGGGCCGCGACGTGGACACGCACGCGCATGCTGCGGCGTGGGTACACTATGCGCGTGGGGGTGTTGGGTTCGTCGTTGTGTGTTTGTGCGGTGTGCCGCTGGCGACGTGCGCTGGCATGGCGTAGGCGAGCGACAGGGGTGGCGTGGGGGTAAAGGGTGTGAAAGGGCGTAGGAGGGCGTAGGCGTTTGCGCCCATGGTGAATGCTGGGGGTGGTGCGGGTTGGCGTGGTCGTGGTAGGCAACGGCGAGGGCATATGTGATATAGCCTAAAAAGTTGTTTAGCTCAAAAACTAACGGATAAAAAAGAAAAAAGAAACTTACAGTAACAAAATTGAAAGGAGGAAACACCCTCTGCAAAATTGCAGAGGGTGGGCTGGCGTCGTTGCGTGGATCGACGCTGACGACAGCGACGACGACGACGAGAGAGAAAACGAACGACGACGACGCGTCGATTTCGTTTTCAAACTCCGCCGGAAATCGCCGCGCAGGCGCTTTTCAGCGTCGTTTTCAGTATCTACAGCTTCAAACGGTGTTTTAAGGTCCCGGAAAAATCAGGGGGGCCTTGTATATGTGTGAGCAGTATGATTAAAAAGTTTCAATTTTTTTCATCGAGCCGATCTAAGCCAGTAAGTGAAAAGGAGTGAAATCTACATCTTTCAGCCACTTTTGAGTGGTTTTGTCCCTTGTTCAAGGGCACCCCCTCATTTTTGGGTCTCGAAAAAATTGTATTCGGATTCGCAAGGTCAGAAAACCCCCCGGACAAATTTATTGAGACGAGCAGACTGCTGAGCCCACTTCAGTAGCCGGAAACAGCGCAAGAGCACACAGATTTGAGCATTTCGGACGTTCCGCGACGCTCGATCTATGGCTCAAACACTCGTTTCAATGCACAGAGCTGGGCACATCGAAGGGAACTCTACAGTAAGCTCAGAGTGGATGTGAATAAGTACCCAGAACATGAATATTTTTTTTTTGGAGCAAAATAGCGCGAGGGGAAATAGCGCAGCGCAAAAACATTTTGAGTCCATGTTGCGATAGTTTGCGATAATCCCAGTCATCGCGGGCATTCACTCGTTTGAAACCGTCCAAAAAATCTGATAATATTTGTACACTATCTATACATATATTCGATCTCAATTCACATTTTACAGCATTCAAAAAGAGCCGGAAACCGTGGAGAACGAGCAAAACAGCGAGCTGGACGCTAGCGCCACAGCGCGCGCGCACGGACCAGCGGACTTTGAACTCGAGCCAAATCGAGGAATCGCGTTCGTTTTCCCCCCACTTCTTTTCCTCTCATAACGCCGACCTCGTCGTCGTCAGCGACGACGACGATTCTGTAGCACTGGGCCCCAAGTAAGTTTTTCATTCTCTTTAAACGATACTTTCCCTCCTGCCGCCCCCGTTGTATGATAATCCCACCGACCCGGGAAGGCAGAAAACGGGCGGCGGCAGCTCTTTAATTTTTTCACTGCTCGTATGCTAACCACCCCCACCATCGGCGCCAGCGCATGCTGGCGACCACACACCGTAGCCCGGACGCCGGCAAGTGCGGACGACAGCACACGACAGCACACGACAGCACACCAGTCACCGCGGCGCCCCACTCACAACGCCCCACTCACCGAGGCGTCCCACTCACCACGACACCCCACCCATCACCCCATCACGGCACGCCACCCACCGCAGCACCCACGACCCTCCATATGAGCGCGCTGGCAGCAGCGCAGTCCTACACCCAGCGTGGCGGCTGCACCCTCCAACCCCATGGACACGCGCCCGCCCCATCACTACATGGCCGGCACAACGACGACGGTCAGCGCGGCAACAGCAGCCAGGAGCGGGACGACGATCAGCGCGACAACAGCAGCCAGGAGCGGGACGACGGTCAGCGCGACAGCAGCAGCCAGGAGCGGGACGTCGTCGTGCTGCTGCACGACGGTGCCCCCCGTCTGTTCCAGCCCGAGACGTGCAACCGCGTCGGCCAATATCACCACCACCGCGCACAACGAGAGCGCGATACCCAACCCCACCGCCACACTGGACGACTAGGCGCGCACGTCTAACAGGCCAAGGCGACAGCGGTGCCACCGCAACGGGCTCGCCCCAACCGTGCTGCCGCCGTCTTGAGGAGCACGACCGCCCCAAGTGCAGCAGCCCTCGCGGCCCTACACTGCATTGCGGTTGCGCGACGACAGCGAGCCAATCGCCGTTGTCGCGCAGCTGCCCGATGCCAGCAGTGCCGCCGTTGTATGCGAGCACAGGGCGCGCTAGCGCACCCTCCCCGCACCTCTCCACCGTGACCCAACCGGGTATAACTCCCGGTCTCCGTGGTCACAACTGGGAGGTACGGGAATGGGGGTGCGCTCGCGCGCCAGCCCCGAGTCCGCCGCGCCGGTGCGCGGCGGACGCGGGGATTTTTTTTTGTCTTCCATTCATGTTGTACAGGGCACAACAGCCGCGTAGTACAGTAATAAAATTTTTTTACCGTTCCTTTCAAGCCGGATGAGTGGAAATCCCGGGGAGGGATTTTGAAGAAATGCCTAAAAATAGAAGTCTGAGAGCCTCGAGGCACGACGACGACGAGGCAAGGGTATTGCCGAAGTCGCGCAAGGCATTGGAGGCAAGCAGAAAGCTTAGTAAGACATAAATTCAAGGTCCGAAGGGCTGCCATGCAGTGCCGGGCAAGCCGAGAGCGAAATTGGCAGGGGAGTGGCTGTGTAGACGGCAATCGCGTTCCTTTGCATTGGCAGGAACGACATCTTGCTAGAGTTATTGTAAATAACCCACAGCATCAGGTGGGTCCAGGCGATCCCAATGGCCCCGGAGGTCCCGGAGGACAAGGCGGCCCTAACGGTCCTGGAGGTCCGGGTGATCCAAACGGACCTCCTCCTTTTCCCGAACTCCCGGAAGGGCTGCGACCACGCGCCGGGACTCATGTGGTCTATTACATCCCCGAGCAACCGAATCGCGACAGAGAACAGACCAACGAAAGTACCGCGCTAACACGGGAATCCAAGATCGACGTTTGCAAACCGGATGCCTTCACGGGTAGAGACCGCCGGAAGTGGAAGCCGTTCGTCGCGGAATGCCTCATGACTTTCCAAGCCAAACCCGTCACCTACCGTGATGATCGCAACAAGGTTGCGTTTGCCGCCTCCTACTTCAAGGACCTTGGGCAGAGCCACTACATTTCATTCATTCAACATCACCTAGAATCCCGAGTCCTTTATGAGTGGGACACCTCATGCTGTACCGTTAAATTTTAATACATTAAACTCTGGGATCATTCCCCCCCCTCTATGCATTAATCCTAGAGTGGCCCCAGATACCAGTTTCTAATGTATTACTTCTGGCTCTTAATGCATTATTTCTCTCAGTGGCCCTTCCCATGCCTTTCGCCGGCTTCTCGGCCACTTAGCTCAACCTGTCGGACCTTGGGCTGGGCTAGAAATATTGTGTACGGTGCCGTACCGCCGTACCCGGGTCCGAATACCTCGGAACCTCAGCCACTTGCCCTAAACGTCGGCCCCGCGGACTTCGGGTGATCGCGCAAAAAGCAGGAAAAAAAAAGAAAAATATATATATTTCCTGATTCTACTGTACATGGGTGGCGTGGGGTGCATTCCCGTTCGAAACGTCAGAACACAGGACATGGGGTGCGCACACGCACACGCACACGCCAGTGTCGGGGGTGCACCGGGGCTGGAAAGTGCACGGCCGCGGGGCCACCTTGAGGGCCATGCGCCGCGCGCTCGTCGATAACCGGGCGCGGGGCATCCCCTCGCGTGGGCACGACCCATGGGGAAGGGGGCTCGCGGCCGCATACCGGTGCGAGACGTGCACCGGTGTGTGCGCTCGCATAAGCTGTGCGCGGTGGCGGCGCTCCTCGACGGCTAGGTGTGGGGCGCCAGCATGACCCGCGTGTCGCCAAACTGGCGTACGGGGTCACGGGGTGGGCGTGGTGTGCGCTGGCGATGCGCGCTAGTGTGCGGCCAGCGTGGGGTGTGCTCGCGGGGCGCAAGAGCGATCGGCGCTGGCGATGCGCGCTGGCGTGCGGGGAGCGCGAGCGGTGGGCTGGCGACGCGCGCTGGTGTGCGGTTGTGCTCGCGGGAAGCGGTGGGCGCTGGCGATCCGCGCCGGTGTGGGCTAGCGTGGGGCGTGCTCCTCGAGGGTGCAACGTCGGGGGTGCACTGTGGGCTGGTACGCCGCTGGCGCAATGCGTGCGCAAGCGGGCACATGCGCACGGTGGGTGGCCGGCGGGTATGCGACGTGGGCTGGAATAGGGAGGGGGCTGGCGTGGGGTGGGCTAACGGGGTGCGTGCGGGGGCTAACGGGGTGCGTGCGGGGGCTAACGGGGTGCGTGCGTGGCGGCTAACGGGATGCGTGGGGTGGGCGCCAACGAGGTGTGTGCGCGGGGGCCCATCTCGTGCTGACGCGAGCAGCGTGCTGGGTGCGCTGGCGGAGCTTCGTGGACCGCCGGGGGCCGGGTGCTGACGTGGGAGGTGCTGCGAGTGGGCTGGCATGGGGAGGGCGCTAGCGTGCGATCGGGTCGCATGGGAGGCGCGTGGGTATTCGGGGGTTGACTGGATGGTGTGGAGGTCGAGGGGTGTGCGGATGCGCCGACGTTCAACGTGGCTGGGCGTGGGGTGGACGGCTGTCGAGGTCGGGTGTGCTGGCGGGAGAGAACGTCGTAAGCACTCGAAATAACGGTTGAAAAAGAACAAAAACACTTACTTTAAGAAAAGGAGAGAAAAACGAGACCCCCTGCGAAGTTGCAGGGGGCGGGCGGCCGTGGTTGCGCAGAACGGTGCTGGGGAAGAGGACGACGACGACGAGAGACAAAACGAACAACGACGACGCGCGTCGATTTCGTTTTCAAACTCCGCCGGCTTTCGCCGCGGAGGCTCTCCTCGACGTCGTTTTCGCTCGCCAGAGCTTCAAGCAAAGCCGTTTAAATTGGAGAAAAAAATCAGGGTCTCGTAAATACCTAAGGACGCGATATACAAAGTCCCAATTTTTTTTGTGGAGTAATGGTGACGCGGTGCGTCAGAAAGCCTGAAAGTTTACAACTTTACGACTTTTGTGGAGTCGTTTCGCGTATACCGCTTTCCCCTCTCATTTTTAAAATCTGTAAAAATCATATTCGGATTTGGGGGGTCGGAAAACCCCCAGAATGAATTTACCGTGAGCATCGCACGGATGTGCCCAGCGCAGCAGCTCAAACCGACCATTGGCGCCTGGTTAGCGCTCGAGGATCGAACATGCAAATGCTCGATCCTGGCGCATTGAGCATCGGTTTCAGCTGCTGCGCTGGGCACATCCGTGCGATCTTCACGGTAAATTCGCTCTGGGGGTTTTCAGACCCCCCAAATCCGAATCTGATTTTTTCAGACTTTAAAAACGAGAGGGGCAAGCGCTATACGCGAAACGACACCACAAAAGTCGTAAAATCGTTAAGTTTCATGCTTTTCAGCGCACCGCTCCACCATTCCTCAACGAAAAAAATCGAGACTCTGTATATCGTCTCCATAGGTATTTACGAGCCTCTGATTTTTTCCCCCGATTTAAACGGCTTTGTTTGAAGCCATGGTGAGCAAAAACGGCGTCGAGGAGAGCCTCCGCGGCGAAAGCCGGCGGAGTTTCAAAATGAAATCGACGCGTCGTCGTCGTTGTTCGTTTTGCTCGTCGCCGTCGTCTCCAACGCCCCCACCGCCGTTCTCCGCAACCACGGCCGCCCGCTCCCTGCAACTTTGCAGGGAGCTTGGTTTCGTCCATATCTTTGATTTGTGAGTAAAAAACTTGCTTTGCAACCGTTATCTTGAAAACTAATAACATTTTCTTCAGCCAGCGCGTCAACCTCCCCACTTCGCCCTCGCGTCACATCGTCGCCGTGTCCCGCGACGGTAGCGGCACGCGCGTACCACCCGCACTGAAACTCGAAACACCCAAGCACGCGCGACAGGCCAGGATAGGTGGAGCACGGGCAGAATTCATAGTGAGTTCTGCCATTCTTTTTGCATCGGCACACCGGGGGCGCGACAGCTTGTACGCTGTTTCGCCCCTGGAACTACGGATCGCAACGTCCGCTCCCCCGGTGCTGGTGTGCCAGCAAACGAATTACTAACCTTTTCATCTGCTTTTTCAGCCCCAAGCCCCCTCCCCACCTCGCCCTGTCGCTCCGCCTCCGGCTACACGCCGCTGCGCGGCGTACATCGGTGCGTTGGACGACAGCACAGAGGGCGACGGACGTAGGGGACCAGCTAAGACGGTTGGAAGCACCGTCGATGCTCGGCCCCCGCGCGCGACCTTGAGGTGGCGGAGACGCACCGCGGCTGCAGTGAGTGCGTGGTGGCCAACGACGCAAGGAGCCCCCAGCCCGCATTGCCACGATCGACGGACACCGGGCGACATGCCCGTTGTCCGTTGTCGTGAGCATTCCGTCGGCCCCCATCGCGATGGCCAGCGCGGATGCCGCACGCCGGCGCGCATTACGCGCCAACGTGCGCCGGCTTCTTGCAGGACACCCAGGCCACGCACGCGCCACGCCGATGCACACCCACGTACGCGAGCGCACGCGTGTCGTCCGCGGGCATGGAGCTGCCCCCGTCGTGTACACCCTTTGTAGTAGTTATATTGAGCCTAATACGAACTCATTGAAAAAAAAGCGAAAAAAGGCGAAAAAAGCGAAAAAAAGGAACTTTTTATTGAGGGCATGTAGTCTGTAAGTAGTACATGAAGCATGATCTCGAATTAGAGACCGAAACGGACCGTGCGTAGAGTCCGAGTCAATATTCCGAGCGCGTCGGACGTTTCGGCGCCTGGAACATCCGTTTAGGGGTGCCCGATGCAAGCTCGAGGGCCGAGGCAAGGCAAGGCCAAGGGTGAGACAAAATTTCGAGCTCCGACAGCCAGCCGACAAGCCGCGCGAGGCGGTAATGATTGAGAACAGGGGTTTAATACCTAAAATAGTGCGCCAGGTGCCACTCGGGGATTAATACATAGCGGGGGGGGAATGATCGCAGCGTTTAATGTATTATTACTACAACATCAGCTGAGTGGGAGGCGTTCACCGAAGAGTTCGCGCGGCAGTTCGGCGTCAGCAACATACGCTACGAAGCCCAACAGCAGTTGAGTAACCTCAATATGGGTGAACGCGAGCGCTTCGCCTCCCACATCATTAAGTTTGAGGAAGTCGGGTTTGAGACTGGGTTCAATACAGTGGGATTACATCATGCCCTCTACCGCTCCCTACCATTCCGTATCAAGAAGGCCATGGAAACGATCCCTATACCTCAGGATTATTACGAAGGACTCCGCTCGCTTTGCGAACAAATCGACAGCCGCTACTGGGAATTTGAAACGGAACAGAAACACTTTAACGCGTCAAGGACCAACACCGCAAACACTAGCGCCGCTACCGCCACCCCGGCGGCGCCGCGCAACGGTCCCCGCGCGACCCCGGGACGCTCGGATGCGCCGCGCGAACGTCGACACCTGACCCCGGAGGAACGAGCGGAGCGCGAGAGACAGGGACTTTGCATGTATTGCGGCAAAGGGGATCACAAGTTTGAGGATTGCCCAGTCCGCAAACCAGTACAGGGCAGGGCCACCTTTACTATCGAAGGCGATAATGAGGAGATACAGGAAACCTATACAGTGGAAGAAGAAGGGGATGGCACCGCTCCGGAAAACACGGAAGCGGGTCAACCCACGACGGAGGCCAATTGATTCGCGAACCCACGCCTCCGGCAGCGCTGCGCGCTACGACTCACGACACTAACAACCCTTACGATCTCCCTTCAAACACGCCTTTTTTGTCCCGATCTTCTACATCGTTTATCCTGCAAATCCAGCTTCCAACCCTGGGGCTCCGTAACATCAACGGCCTCGTCGACCAGTGCGGCGCCTCGCAAAACTTCATTGATCACGACACCGCTATCTCCGCTAACGCCCCTCTTCTTCGCCTTCCTCATCCTATCCCTCTCCAACTATTCGACGGACAACCCACCTCTGCGGGTGCCATTACGCACGAGCTCACCACGGCGGTCGCCTTTGCTGACGGAACCACCCAAACTATCCATTTCCTTATCACGCGACTCCACTCCGCCGCACCCGTCGTATTAGGACTACCCTGGCTGCGAGAATGGAACCCTCGGATAGATTGGTCCACACTGTCATTACAATTCCCAGAATCCCCGTTCGGAGCCACAATTCCGTTGCGCGCAGCCTCTAGGAGCGTGCCGCCGCCGCGTTGCCGCACCACGATAGAGGAAGTAGAAGACCAAGATGCGCCTCGGAACGCTCCGCGAGAATCACCACTGTTTCCTGATGCACCGAACGAGCTAGACGAACGGATGCGCCGGCCCCGGACACCGCCCTGCGCAGCCAAAACAACAACCTCCGCGGCACGCAATACGACCCTTAACCACGAAGATGTGGGCCGTACACTCCCAAGTGACCAAGCGGAGCCATCCCAGGGCCCCGAAGCGCGCACTCCAGAAGTAAACCCCGAAAGCATCGATATTCGTATAATCGGCGCGGCCCCTTTTGCATCGCTGCTACAGCAAGGGGAACAAGTGTACCTCTTCCACGTATCCCCCTACTCCGAAGGAGAGTCACTGCGCGCCACCGGAGAGTTTGACCCAAAGACTGCCACCGAGAAAGAAATCCTCGAACACGTAGTCCCGGAGCAATACCGCGACTTCGCAGACGTATTCTCAGAAGGCGCGGCGCGCGAGATGCCACCTCACCGCGAGTACAATCACAAGATCGAACTGGAGGAAGGAGCTACCCCACCGTTCGGGAAGATCTACAACATGTCCGAATTGGAGCTCGCCACCCTCAAGGAGTACATCGACGACATGTTGGGGAAGGGCTTCATCCGCGCCTCTAGTTTGCCCGCGGGAGCCCCTGTCCTTTTCGCCAAGAAGAAGGATGGCTCGCTGCGACTCTGTGTCAATTACCGGGGCCTAAATCGCATCACCCGTAAGAATCGCTACCCCTTACCCCTCATCGGGAATCTGGTCGATCGGCTCCGCTCCGCCAAAGTCTTCACTAAAATCGATCTGCGCGCGGGATACAACAACATTCGCATCGCCGAGGGACACGAGTGGAAAACCGCGTTCCGCACCCGGTACGGCTCCTTCGAGTACCTCGTAATGCCCTTCGGAATGACAAACTCCCCGGCCACTTTCCAATACTTCATGAACGACATCTTTCGCGACCTCGTGGATGTTTTCGTAATCATATACCTCGACGACATCCTTATATTCTCGGACAATGACGAGGAACACGAAAAACACGTCCGCATCGTCCTGGAAAGGCTCCGGCAGCACAATCTGCACGCCAAACCCGAGAAGTGCGCATTTCATACGGATTCCGTTGAGTATTTAGGAGTAATCGTCTCTCCGGGTGGAGTCGCCATGGACCCGGCCAAGATCAAGGTTATCCTGGATTGGCCCTCCCCGCGGACGGTCAAAGAAATTCAGTCATTCCTGGGATTCGCAAATTTCTATCGCCGCTTCATCAACAATTACTCAGGGATCGTGGTTCCGCTCACTCGGCTGCTGCGCAAGGCCGCGCGCTGGGAATGGAGCGAGCGTTGCGAAGCCGTTTTTCGTTTACTAAAGGAGGCTTTCACAACGGCACCTGTCCGACACCATTTCGACCCGCTATTGCCTATCATCCTCGAATGTGACGCGTCCGACTGGGCCATCGCGGCTATCATATCGCAAATCAATCCCGAAACGGGAGAGCTACGTCCCGTAGCCTTCCACGCTCGCACTATGATCCCGGCGGAACTGAACTACGACATCTACGACAAGGAACTCCTAGCCATCTTCGAGTCGTTCAAGCAGTGGCGGGCCTACCTCGAGGGGGCGGCGCACCAGGTTCAAGTTTACTCGGACCACCACAATCTCCAGTACTTTACGACGACCAAGCAACTCAGTCGCCGCCAAGCACGATGCAGGCGTCCCTGTAGAGGTATTGTAATGTGGCTCTTTGTAGAGCCACAGCACATTACAAAGTCAGGCTCAACAGACCTGCCAGCCATTTTCACATTGTAATGTCTCCTAAAAGATTTTTTCGGTCTAATCATGTGACTCGCTGGGATTTCTCGGGCAGCCATGCGTACTATACTAATAATAGCCTACAAGATCTATCTTCAAATTCTAAATCGGGCTGGCCCTCGTTTAAGAATACTTGTGCCAAAAATAATTTATTCTGTTTTTACTATGCAATTGTGCCTACTGGGGCCACACTAGCAAAAGCGCAGGCAGGGTGTACAGGTAGGCCCACAGTCGCGATCTCGGAGACTGGGTACACCCAGTTGGATCGCTGTTGGGGCCAAGCCTGTATCACTCCGCAGGTGCGGGCTGCGAAAGCTTGCACCACGGAAAACCGGACACGGACGGACCGGCGCGGCAAGAATGCGGATGCCGACGGGGTTGGCGTGCGCGGCGTGGACGTGCGCGGACTGGCGCCGTGCAGACGTGCACGGTGCAGGCGGCACGGGCAGGGACGGTGTGGATGGCACGGATGTGTACGGTGCGGAGGGCACGGACGGCGACGGCGGGGGCGCGCACGGTGCAGAAGGGGATGGGGGCTGCGCTGCTGTGCACGTCAAGAACGTGCGGACAGCGCAAATGGGGATGGCGCGAACGGGGACCACGCGGACCGGGGCTGCGCGCACGGGGGGCCACGCAACTGCGCATGGTACTGACAGACTGCTCGAACGGGGCATGCTGACATGGACTACGCGGACGTGCACAGCGCGGGAGGGAGAGAGCTGCGCAGTCGGGGGCTGCGCTAACGCGCGCGGCGAGGTGGTGGACCGCAAAGGTGGGGCTGTGTGGGCGTGCCTGGTGGTGTTGTGGCTTTGGGTGTGGAGTATGCAGCCCCAGCGGCACCTGCCGCCTGCCCTGCCGCACCGTTCGCGTCCGTAGTGCCTGTGTCTGGCACAGCGGGCGCGTCGGGTGCGGAGTGGTGAGCTGGCAGCGGATGCGCTCGCCGCTTGCCCTCGCCGTTGCTCTCCCTCGCTCTTCATTGCCCTTGCCCGTAGCATGCTCCCCTTCTTAACGCCGCTCTGGCTCTAAACGCGCACGCGCAGGCGGTCCTCGAGGATGGTATGCTGCTGGAAGAAAAGAATTGGAGGTTAGCATCAAAATGCAACGGTGAAAAATGAGAAAAAAACTTACGAGGTGACGGAGGTCAGCCCCGATGGCCTGGCCAAGCACACGGAGGGCTCGAGATGCGGGGGCGAGAAGTGGTTGGCAGCGGTGGCGCATGGCTACGGTGTGGTGTGCGTGTGCGCGTTGCTGGTGTGAAAACCTTGGGGACGATGGGGACCCGAGCGGAAGCCCGTGAAGACGGCGTGGGGGATGCCGTGCGCGTGCGTGTTGGTTGGCTGTTGAGCGCGAGGCTGTGATGTTGGGGGTAGGGAATATGAGGTGGGTGGAGACGTGGCTGCCAAAACACCGTCAGCACCGGTGTCAATGATAATAGAAATAAAACAGAACTTACTTTTGATGAAGGATGAATGATAGACGTCGTCCCTCGCAGAAATGCGAGGGGTGGGCCGGCGTCGTGGTGCGCAGCGACGATGGGGAGGTGGACGACGCGCAGGAAAAGAGAAAACGAACATTGCTGACGCGTTCGTGAGATTCAAACTCCGCCGGAGACGCCCGAACGCTGCGCGCGTTGCCTCCGACGACGCCGAATCGCTGTCCTGAGCAGCAGTCAGCGTATTATAAAATCTACAAATAATACAGGACACTCTCATATATATGAACATCAACTGTACCAAGTTACAGATTTTTTCAACGGACCTAAAGTAGTCAGTGAGCGAAATACCAACCAGAAAGTTTGCGACAGTTTGCAACACTTAGGTATGCTCACTCCAGCCGTGCTGGCAGTCATTTTGCTTCAGAAAAAATAGATTTGAGATCAGGAGGTACCATTTGACATATACCTAGCTTTTAGCAATTATCCGCGCAATGTGCCCAGTGCTAGAGCCAGTGCTGGTACACCGAAAGCCCAGTATCTGAACCTCGCGGTACGTCCGAAATGTCCGGAATGGCTAGTTTGGCGCGATCTCGAGCATTTTGAGCTCCTGCAGCGGGCACACAAACTGTACTCCCTCAGAAAATTATACTTGGGGGTTTTCTGGTATGGGGAACACGAATATCATTTTTTTGGAATAAAATATACAGGGGGTGTAAGCGTAGAGACAGAGTAAAGCTTGATTGCCCTGAAATTTGAAGTCTTTGACATATTGGATCATACGTAGCCATCCAAAATATTCATCACTGTGTATAAACGCTCTACCCATAGTTTAGTATATATCGTGATTTTACAGGATTTAAATCTCTTTTTCTGAAGGCCGGAGACGTTGTCGAAAGCCCGTGTGGCCACTGTGCGCACGGGCCATCGGAATTCGGAACCAACCGACGCGTCGTCGATGGTTGGTTTTGCTCTTGCTCGTTGTCCTCCTCATCCTCTCCGTCCACGCACCCCACCCCAACGCCCCACCTCCCGCACCTTTGCGCGGAGGTGTTTTTTCATCGTTTCTTCATATTGTAAGTCTTTTTTCTATTTTTCATCCGTTAGTTGACAATCTAACGACCTTGCAGCCACGTCCCAGGAAATCGCGCAGCCGTGACGACGTCGACGACTCCGCGTCGACGCTCGCGCCCACCTCCGCGCCCACGCTCGCGCCCACACCCACGCCCAGCGTCACGCTTGACGCCTACGCCCACCGCTGCACTTGACGCCCACGCCCGCCGCCGCTACGCCCGTCGCCGCGTTTTCACGCACATGCCCGCCCCATCGTCGGCTCCCACCCCGCCATAGCCGCACGCTCGCGCTGTGCAAGCCAGCACCGCGCAGCGTCCACCGCCCCGTCACGACATTATCCCTCGACAAACGGCAGTATGCGGGTGCTATGGCAGTGTGGGCAGAAACGAGGAGGGTCGAGAGTGGGAGGAGGGTCGGGAGGGTGACGACGGGGCTATACGCCCCGTCGTTTGGTGGTGTCGTGTCGCGCGAGGCAACCGGAAGGGCGTCGGGACTACCAGGTCCGGGCACAGACGGCAGCGAACCACGGGCGCTATGCCCCGTCGTTCGTCGTCGTCTCTGCCGTCGCGTATTCGACGCACCGAGAACAGATGGACACGGGACGCGGCAGCGCGAAACGGCAGACAGGGACAGCAGCGAACGCGGGGCACCATGCCCCGTCGTTCGGTGCTCGTGCCCACGGCCACCCTCTCCGCGTCCTCCGCCGCGTACGCCCACCCTTTTCGCGCTCCGCACACACGTTCGCGCCCTTTGCCCACGCTGCGTGCATGCGCACGACGCTCACACCCTCCGCGCATGCCCACACCTTCCGCGCACACGCACGCCCTCCGCACGTACCCCCACGCCCTGCGTGCGCGCCCACGCCGTCCACGCCCACACCCTCCACGCGCACCCCAGGTTGGCGTACACGCCCACGCCCACGCCCTCCAAGTACGTGCCGCACGCGCATGCCCTGCGCATGTACCCCCACGCCGTCCACGCCCACACCCTCCGCGCACGCCCACACCCTCCGTGCTCGCGCCATGTCTACCGCGCCCACGGCGCGCAGCTTTTTTTTAATCACTCAGATGTATTCTGTAGAAAATAAAATTGTTTCCATTCTTTATTGTAATGAGACACACCAGAGAGCAAAATAAGAGAGCAAAAAGCGAAATAATAATGTGTGGCATACACGGAGTGACACGAAGGTTTGAGGAAGCACGGAAAATAGCCGACTCCTCCTACGAGATTTCCAAATATGGATGCGACAATGTCGCGAGGCATGATTGAGTAGCCGAAACAGCAAAGAAACAGCCGAAAACGGAACGATATGTGGATGCTACTGATTCCGAATCTTTTCGTGGATCCGAGGCTGCAAAGGGATGTGCCAGGTGGGGGATTCACTAGGATTGCCCAAGTGGCTGAAAGGGCTGAGGTGACGTTACAATTTCCGCATTGCAATGCATAGGGCTACCATTACAGGGCCAGATATTGTAATGCGGTGTGCCTCTACTAATCTAGTACATTACAATATAGGTACAAAGACTGGTGCACGATGGTCCGAATATCTTTCGGAATTCGATTTCACGATCAACTATCGCGCGGGACGTCTCGGAGCCAAACCCGACGCTCTCACATGACGGCCCGACGTCTATCCCAAGAAGACCTTTATAGCGGAAGCGAACGCGACCAACAAACGGCAATTATTGCGCCCCGAGCAACTTAGCACAGCCCTCCTCTTAAACGAGGAGGCCGAGTTAGGTCGCGTCCGCAGAGCGCAACCCGATACTTACTTCCAAAGCAAGGCTGCGCTCGCTCGCGACAATCCCGCGTCCCAGTTCTCCCTCTCCCCGGACCGACGGCTGCTCATAATGAAGGGACGTATATATGTCCCTGATGACGGGGTGCTCCGCCTCGATATCCTCCGCGGCCATCATGATCACAAGTTACGGGGCCATCCAGGCATTCGCAAAACTACGCAACTCATCATGGGAACGTACTTTTGGCCGCGGATCCGTCGCGACGTCACCGATTACATCCGAACCTGCCATGAGTGCATTCGAGCGAAGTCCGTACGACACAAACCCTACGGAAACCTCAAACCGCTGCCCATCGGCGAGCGACCTTGGACGTCTATTTCTATGGATCATATCGAGCCGCTGCCACTATCGGACAACTTCGACTCCATCCTAGTCATTACCTGTCGACTCTCGAAACAGGCTATCTTCATCCCCACACACACCACCGCCGACGCACCCGAGCTAGCTCGAATCTACATTCGGGACGTCTTCTCCAAGCACGGACTTCCTTCCGATATCATCTCCGACCGCGGACACCTCTTCGTCTCTCGCTTCTGGTCGTCGCTATGTGCCGCGCTCGATATACGCTCGAACCTGTCCACGGCATATCACCCCGAGACCGACGGCCAGACGGAACGCCTAAATCAAGTTCTTGAACAATATTTGCGCATATTCGTCAATTACGAGCAAGATAATTGGGCTCCGCAGCTACCTCTGGCCGAGTTCGTCTATAACAACACTCCTCACTCGGCTACCAGCGTATCGCCGTTCTTCGCAAACAAAGGTTACAATCCGCGACTCACCATCTCCCTCGACAACGTCCCGTCTCACGATGCCCACCTCGTCGCGGCCAATTTGAAGGCCCTGCACGCATACCTCCGTGAGCAAATTCGGGTCGCAAACTTGGCCTACGCGAAACACACCGACGCTCATCGTCTTCCAACCCCTGACTGGTCAGTCGGGGATAAAGTCTGGCTCGACTTGCGGAACGTCAAAACCAAACGTGCAATGAAGAAACTTGACCACAAACGCCACGGCCCTTTCCCCATCCTGGCCAAAATCGGCTCCCACACATACCGCATTCAGCTACCGCGGGCCCTCCAAGGTATTCACAACGTCTTCCATGTCTCACTGTTGGAGCGCGCATATCCCGAGCGCTTCCCACAGCGACGCCACGCACCCCCGCCACCAGTGGAAGTTGACGGGACCGAGGAGTACGAGGTCGAGACCGTCCTCGACTCACGTAAAACCCGAGGCCGCGTACAATACCTCGTCCAGTGGCGCGGCTGCGGCCCCGAGGAACACAGCTGGGAGCCGATGGAGAATCACCCGTTTCTGTAGTGATATTGCATCAAATACCCTAATATCCCAGTGGCCTTGTTGCAATGTAACCCCACAGTGGCCTGCACTGCTTTTTCAGCCATTTCAGGCCTGGCCGACCTTTCGGCTGCCTCTCCGGCTTCCCGGCATGCCTTCGGAGTCCAAAATTTTTGTCTGCATGTGGTGGCATGGTGCTCACTGCTCACGGTGGGTACAGAACGCTCAAATGCATCACGTGACCTCATCAGGTCGCGCGAGTGCATGGCTGGGCTCACACTTGGGGTGCTCGGATACAAAAAAAATAATATAAATGACTGAGGGTGGGGGCACATCACTCCCACCCAGACAAATAATATCTAAACTAAAAAACCACCCCCGCACAAAACAGCGAGGGGGTGGGTGGGTAAAAGAGCGGTATCGGGACCGCGGGGGTGGGGACAACACATGGGCCCGCTCGGAAGCAGCTGCACGCGCGTGGGGCCGGTGCGGGCACAAGGACGGCGTGCGTGGTGCAGCTGCATGCGCTGGGGTGCTGTGCGCGCTGGGACAAGCGCGCGCGGGCCCACGCAGACAGGAGCGGTGCGCGACCCGAGACTGCGCGTGAACGGGGGAGGGTGCGTGCACGGGGGCGGTGCTTGCATGGAAACGGCGCTTGCACGGAGACGGTGCGCGCCCTGGGATGGCGTGGGCACGGTCCACAAACGGGGACGGCGCGGGCACGGTCCGCGAACGGGGACGGCGAGGGCACGGTGCGCGCACGGGGACGGTGCGCGCGTGGGGTGTGCGCGAACGAGGACGGCGTGGGCACGGTGCGCGCACGGGGACGGTGCGCGCGTGGGGTGTGCGCAAACGAGGACGGCGTGGGCACGGTGCGCGAACGGGGACGGTGCGCGCGTGGGGTGTGCGCGAACGAGGACGGCGTGGGCACGGTGCGCGAACGGGGACGGTGCGCGTGTGGGGTGTGCGCGAACGGGGACGGTGCGCGCTGGGGAGCTGGGCGCACCAGGGGACGGGCACGGTGCTGTACACGCTGGTAGGGGCTGCAAAAGATGATTGGTTAGTTGCAAATTGCGCGCGCGGCATGAAAGCGTCAAGAGATTGCCCGTGCCGGCGCGTTCAGCTGTCCAGGGTCGGACAATTCGTACTTGCGCGGCACGGGCGGGTGGGAAAGGGAGGGGAGGAGAAAGGATACAGTGGGGCGGGCTTACCTGTGTGGCCTTGCTGCTCACCACCTGCTAAACCCTGCGCCGCGCGATTGCGCGCCGGCGCACCATCCCTCGATGTCGAGTCTCCTGCGTGCACGGGGGCGGAGCGTGTCGTGCGTGCGTGCGTCGTGCGCGTGTGTGTGTGCGCAGTGCGTGACGTGTCCTGCAAAAAGTCGGTTAGCGTCAAAACTAGCGGATAAAAATTGAAGGAAAACTTACTTATGGATAATGAAAGGTGGAACGGTACCCCCTGCGAAGTTGCAGGGGGTGGGGCGACGTTGCGGCGTGCTGGGGTGCGGTGGATGTGGGCGACGACGACGAAGAGTGAAAACGAACAACGACGCGCGTTGGTTCATTTCAAACTCCGCCGGATTTCTCCGCGGAGGCGCTCGACGACGGTGAATGCCTTTCCTCACGCTCTACACGACCGTTTTTCGTCCTGAAAAATGTATTGGGGTCTCGTAAGTACTA
>KN832555.1:3579745-3603454 GCA_000827205.1 Plicaturopsis crispa FD-325 SS-3
GTAAATTCAACCTGGGGGTTTTTCGACCTCCTGAATCCGAATCTGATTTTTTCAGATTTTAAAACTGAGAGGGGAAAGTGCTATTCGCGATACGACGCCACAAAAGTCGTAAAGTTGTAAATTTCGACGCTTTTCAGCACACCGCTTCACCGTTACTCAATGAAAAAATTTGAGACACTGTATATCGTGTCCCTATGTATGTAAGATACTCTCATTTTTTTCTCAGATTTAAACGGCTTTTTTTGAAGCCCTAGTGAGCGAGAACGGCGTCGAGGAGAGCCTCCGCGGCGAAAGCCGGCGGAGTTTGAAAACGAAATCGACGCGCGTCGTCGTTGTTCGTTTTGTTTCTCGTCGTCGTCGTTCTCGTCCCCAGCGCCGTTCTGCGCAACCACGGCCGCCCGCCCCCTGCAACTTTGCAGGGGGCTTTGTTTCATCTATATCTTTCATATGTGAGTAAAAATTTCGCTTTTTAACCGTTGTTTCAAATGCTAATCAACTCCTTTCCAGACACGTCACCCATCGTCGTCGACGGCGTTTGCCGCAGCCAGCCCGGGACATCACCACACGCACCCCCCAGGCGCTGACATCCGCCTCCACGCCCGGCGTCCCCTAGAGCCTTAGACCCGAGCCCACACCCGCTTTCCTCGCCAACCCGCCCAGTGCGGCCCCACGTCAGCGCATGCCAGCCCACGCCGATGCAACTGCGTGGCCACCTACATCGCCCCCACGCGCCCCCACGCTACCGCAGGCACCAGCCTAGCATGCGTCGCGCGACCGCGTGCCCCAGCACCGCAGCTCGAAGCCACCCAATGCCAGCGGATGCTGGCGTCCTGCCAGCGCACGCCCCGCACGAAGCAGCGTCCGAACCGCGCCCCGCCGCCTCAGCCCTTGCCACCGTATCTCAACTCACCTACTCCCACGTCCCCCCACACGTCCCATACGCGCCAAGTAGCCGCACGCCGGCACACACTGGCGCGTCGTGTGCCGCGCGCAGCCGCCGAATAAGGCGCACGTCCCCTACCGTCACCTGCGCATGCAGTGACGGTACGCGAGCCCCTCGCCAGCACACCACACAGCCCCCATGCGACCACCCACACACGCCACGTCGCCGCACACCACCGACGCCTAGCCGTCAAACAGGTGCACAAGCACCTGGTAGCGCACCGTCCAAGGTGGGTGGTCCGGTGCCGCGCACGTCCCACGTCCACCGCGCTATCCCACACCCACGCCGCGAGCGCGTCCCGAAGCGCGCCCCTACCCCAGATGATCGGCGCGTACACCGCGCACGCCCACGCGTGTAAGTGTACGACCGCACGAGTGCGCCTGCGTACCCTAGTACACCCCCTGCGCCTGCGCGTGCCGCCAGTAGCCCCCTTTTTTGTAGTAGAATATAATATCATTTTTTTTGTTTTTTTTTTGTGCTTTTTCGTGATTGCCGGAAAGTCCGCGGCGTTCCGGCGCGCTCTCCGAGCTGGAAACCAACGTTTCCGAGCTGTTCGGACCCATGACCGCCCATTCGGAGTGCAGTGCATAAGATTTCGAGCCCAGCCAAGTGGCCGAGAAGCCGGCCAGAGGCAAGGGAAGAGCCATTGAAGAAATAATGCATTAGGAGTCACAACTAATACATTAGGAACTGGGACCTGGGGCCACTCAGGAATTAATACATAGAGATGGGGGAATGATCCCATCTTTTAATGTATTAACGGTACAGCATGAGGTGGCGCCCGCAAGCCCTCATGGACCGAGACCGCCGCGACGCCGGTGCGCAACGCCGCCTCCGCCTTCAGTCTCTCAATCTCCTGCTCCGCGGCCACACAGCGAGCCCGCACCGCCTCCAGCTCAGAGGCTGCGCCTTCAGTCGCTACCGGGACCGCTGCGCCATCTGCCTGCACACCCACCACCGCGTACGCAACACGGGGCTGTGCCTCGACACGCCGGCGCAGCTCCGCAATCTCCGCATTCTTGACCTCGCGCATTTGCACAACTGCGGCCTCCAAACTGTCGCAGCTTCGGATCGCCTGCTGCTCTGCCGCACCTGCGGCGCTGAGGCTGTCCTGGGACTGCGTAAGACGGCCCTGCATGGCCTCGAGCTCGTCATCGCGATCCTGGATGGTGGCGCGAAGTTCTTCGTTCTGCGCAACCGCCTTCTCCGCCGCGGCCCTGTAGTCCCGCATGCGCTGTCGAGTGGTATTGAGGAGCGCGCCGAGCTCCCTGTTCCGGATCGTGAGGTCCGACACCTCCTCGCGGGCAGCGCGGAGGTCCTGCTTCAAACCATCACTAACCGAAGGCGCTTTGAAACCCTCGTCATCCGACGGCGCGTCATTGATCGGGGATGACCCCACACGACGACGCTGGAACAAAGTCAGCACAGCGGTCGGGAAGCGCGGCATGGAACTCACCTTGGAAAAAATCACACCTCTGCCCGATGCCTTCGGGCCGACGCTCTCCTCTCCATCGCTCACGGGCGGCGCATCGTCGGGACCGGGGTCATTCACTGGATTGGACTCCAACACCGCCGCCTTACGCTTCCCATCAAACGGCTGCGCAGCTGACGACGCCCCGCCCACCAACGGCGACGCTGGATTGGCCGGAGGCCGGGACGTGCCGGACAGGTCGACGATGACCTGGGCCTGCGGCTTCGGTTGCTGGAGCTCCTGACCGGACCTCCGGGAATAATAGTCGAGGAGGAAACGCGAAAAGGCCGCGCCGCCACCCCAGGGTCCGAAAATGGGGTCGTTGTCCATGGCCCGACGCGTACGCCACTTGTGGTACGACTGACACCAAAAGGGTCAGGAGCGACTGGCACCCGAGTTTGACAGTCAGGGCTGGCAGCCATGCTACGCACCATTCTGGTCAGATCTGCCGCACTGCGACATCTTTGAGTGCATTACCCCCGACATCCTCCACCAGCTGTATAAAGGCATATTCAAAGATCATCTCGTCGCCTGGTGTACTGCTATCGTCGGGGACAAGGAAATGGACGCGTGGCTCATCGCCATGAACAAGCACAAGACCGTGCGGCAGTTCAAGAAGGGCTTGTCCAAGATTACCCAGTGGACCGGTACAGAGCATAAGGAGATGCAGAAGGTGTTTGTCGGTCTGCTGGCTGGCGCAGTCAGCACGCGCGTCCTCCGAGTTGTTTGGGCGCTTGTTGATTTCATCTATCTTGCGCAACTCCAGTCCCACACAGATGTCACACATGCCGCCATGGAGTCCTGCCTCGATGTTTTTCACAGCAACAAGGATGTACTGGTTGAAATAAATATCCGTCAGCACTTCAACATCCAGAAGATACACGCAATGCTGCATTACTTGGAGGCGATTTGGTCTTGAGGAACGGCAGATGGCTACAACCCAGAGGCCTACGAATGCCTGCATATTGACTACAGTGTAGGAAGCTCAAAACCGACACGTCAAGTCACCGTTTCGCAAAACTGCAATAACTCACTCAATGCTAAACCTTTCTCCGAGAAAAGTAGTGTGATTAGCTCGTATTTAAATGCTCCTTAAGACTGTCTGAGCAGAATCAGTGAAATCGAGATTTTTATTTTTTCTGGTCACAAAATTTGAAACAAAAGTGCAAAAAGCCCCGAAAACAGCCATTTTCTCCCCCAGGACGCAAGATATGGGGCTGTGCGTTACATGCAAGCTTGGAGGGCCTTCTGGCGAGCTTCCTGGGCAGCTATTTCCCGTAGAACATCACCAATCGTCCCAACGCGCCGGTGCGAGCGATATTTCTTGATCGCAAATGCCATTTGACGCGCCTAGAGTCCCTTCCTGGAAACCGAGGATTAGCTCGACACTGGAATAGATATGTGAATAAGGATTTGACCGGTAGGCGTCTGCGTAGCGCCAGCTTTTACGGACAAACCGACGTATGGTTACCATGTCTGCCATGTCAAGACATTGTGGCACTAGCTTTTTTGTGGTTGGGAATTTCTGATCAGATGCTAATCTGAATCCTGAAGACAGAGGATATATTTTGAACGAAAGTGTGAGTGTGATATGAATGAGTGAACAGGATGGCACAACTCACGGTATTTGGCATAACCCCAAAGCATCTTGATAGCATTTAGCTCGCAATGGAATTTCGGATAAAACAGGCAAACATGCCCTCGTCGTTCGATGTAATGCTGAAGCATTGGCTTCTCGTTCACGAAGTCGTCCTGGAGGGAAAGTACTCGGTAGATGCAGCACCACTTGTCCGCTGAGTCCTCCTCTTCAACCGCCGCTTGATCAAGATCACCTTCGTTGAGTCCATCCTCCTGACCCGCTGCCTCTGCCGCTGCAACCCGACGCGCTGCGTCTTTCTGTACCTGCGACTTGCGACACTGACCACACTTACCGACAACCTTTTTCTCTCCGCCGACTCGCGATATGAGCTCATCATAGACTGACACTCTTTTCTGTAAGACCTGCTTCATACCCTTTGCCTTCCCAGCTAACGTCGGATCAGGGTGCGAGGACGGATACACAAGAGTCTGCTTTATCCCACGTGTGTTGAGGGCGCCAGGTTTGGGAGGTGGATTGGTGGCAGGAATGACCGTGTCGCGCATGAGGGTCTGTTTACCGCCCGGGCCGACGTTCATGTTGTTGATATTTAGCGCGTCCGGAGCGAGGCCCTCGTGGGCAGAAGAGCAATTGAAAATCCAGACGCCAACGGCACCTGGATGCAGATACTCGAAGATATCAACGGCCTCGCCGATCTGAGGCATCAGCTTAGCAAGGTCCCACCAATTATTGTGTCCCTTTCCCAGATAGATGATCTTACAAGCATCCGTAGCCGGCAGACAAGCCTCAGGGAAAGTTTTTCCTGCGCTTTGATCTGCTCCTGCGACAACGCCAGTCGACCTGATTTCTCGCATATGAAGTCGGAAACATGCACTGATCACCCATTTCCCTTCTTGCGAAGGGCCTGTTGCTGTGCAGCGAGCCATACCCGGTGTTGGGTCTCGTTTACGTGGAAAATACATTCGTTGTGGGTGAGAAGGATGTGCTCAAGCTCTCCAAGCTCGAGCTGCGGGAATATCGGTTCCATATCGTTGCCTTTGTATGTACACATCAATCTGCACAGGGATCACGGCGGATAAGCACAAATCCGACTCAAAATCAATGCAAGGGCACTCACCTTTCGTGTTTTTCCAGGTCCTCCAGGAATTTCTTCCTCGCCTTCACGACGTCCGGGCGTTCATGCCCGTCATAATACATCCCTTTTCTCGCCTCTGTGCAACAATAGCCAAGCTTGTGAAGCCAGTTGACGGCAGTACGTTCTGATATCCTCGCATCTGGACCCGATAGTCCCAGCGCCGGCACAATGTAATTGTTCACATGGTCACGCAGCTGGCTCGGTGAAATTGTGCCCAGCGCCTGAGCAGCCCAGTATTTGCGGACACCAAGAAGGATAGATTCGTTATCGACCAACGTAAGTTGCCCGCAATGGGTCTCTCGCTTTGACGGTGGGAGCCGCTGATGAAGAAGTAGGTATGTTCCGTCTTGCCAAATCTGGTGTGCAAGATATGGTCCTTTTCCCATGCGCCTTGCGACGGCGAGACTGGCGTTTTTGTTTGGATGCTTGCAGCACGGATGGGCCTTGTATTGTGCACGGAGCTTGACATATTCAAGGACTGTGGTGAGATGCATCAGTGCTTTAACCAATCGAGCAGTACACAGTTTTTTAACATCTTTCAGGCAGGTTTTTACGATCGTGACAATATCCAGGGTAACGTGCCCCATGTCCGCCTGGTCGTCTTCGTCAAGAAGTTCACGAGTGAGTATAACACCTGCTGATTCCGGCACAGGCGATATGTCCATGGTCTCCCCAGCTGTTGTCTCCTCCTGGGAATTGTCGTCATCACCATCGGACAAGGTCAGCTCCTTCATATGTTTTTCAATGTCCTGTAGATACTCCTGATCATGACATCCATAATCAGATTTCATATTGTTGTTGAGCGGGAGCCTTAAGAATTCAACGCACCTCGAACACATCATCCGCGATATCTCAAGCATCATCGCTACCATCTGTCAACCCCTTCTCAAGCTCCTCCACATATCGGTCCAGGAGTGCGTTCTCGAGGTACGGATCACTGTTCAATCCCACGTTCGGTCGGATGCTGATCTCGTCTGCATTGGCTTCTGGATCGGACATCTGGTTCTCATCTAACGGCGACGGCGACAGCTGTCTCTTTCTGGAAGATGGTGGCTAAGTTCACGGTAAGCAGTCAAATAAAATTCTGTTTCCGATCGCAAGCTCACCACTGGCTTGAAGAATGCACTCAAGGGCTGTGAATGAGCGGCGGCAGCAGACACCGTTGCTGCTCTCTTCTTTCGGTCTCGCCACGCTGTTTTTTTGTGTCAATTTATTGACCGTGAGGGCAGAGCCCCATGATGGTCATTACATGCGTAGTGCGAGTAAAATTGCGTACTTCTGTCGAAAATGGTATTCTAAGTCCTTGGGTCTGTCCGTTAAGTGCCTGACACTACAAAGAGTGTAAACACAAGAGGAAACCGAAAGCGCAAGGGGAAAAGCAGAAAGAAAGAAAGAAAGAAAGAAAGAAAGAGATACGGTACCGTCCCATCCCTTCGACCCTTCGACCCATCGTGTGACCCCTATGCCGCAGCACAACCTATTGTAATGAGCCCCCTCAAGAGCAGGCGAAATAGATGTGGTGATGACGACAGTGTGAGCATATTCGAAGCATAGATTACTGAGATGGTTGTAGGGTGCGACTCGGCAATGTTCTCCGGATGCGAAGATGTCCTCTTGCAGGGCCCGCGCGTATCTCTCCAGTGTCGTGAAGGATATCATGCAAGCGACTTGCTCCTTTGACTGCAGTGCTTCGGGCCGGCACAGCAAGCGGAAGCATTTGATGCTCTTGTCCCCTGCAAACCGTCGCAGTATAGGGTTCCCCGTTATCAAGTCCTCCCTAATCTCCTCTGTCTGCTGTTTGTGGCAGTATAGCAGGGCCTCTGTATCCGTAATCGGCGGAACGTGTCTGCGCCCTGTAACCTGCCCTGTGAATATTCCGCTGACAACAACACTATGCCACGGTCTGTCAATTTCGAGTGATAGAGAGTCGGGTGGTCGATCGTGTGCAATTTCTGCGCGAAAGATGGCGGTGTGCTGAAGGAGTGCGATTTGTCCAGATCATGTGAAACGCGCTCCTCTAACCCGTACATGCTCTACTCCGGGTCTTTTTGATTGCTCTAGCGCAAAGTTAACGGTGTCACGAAGATCGAGGGGAAGCATGCACTTGTTTTCAGGTGGCGGGGATGTCGTGAATCGCACGAGGATGCGATCAATGTGAGTGGATTGCGTGGATGTGGCAACCGGCTTTGCGGGTTTTGTCGTCGCTGCTACTGCAGCGTAAGTGCGTTTGGCGGGTGGTGATGTGGTCAATGGGGAGTGCGTCTGTGGATTCGAGTGGAGGGTACGAGCTTCCAATGTTCGAGCGTCCGAGTCATGTGTCTGACATCGCCCACTGACGTCGGCTGGAGCAGGATGTGGAGAGAGGGCAGCTGGTGCCAGTAGTGCTGGTTGAATGGTGTCCAGTTTTATTGAAAGTGCATCTATCTTAGCGCTGAGCGATTCAAAGCAGGATTTGCCAGTGTTTTCGCTAGGTAGTGTCCGAGTCTGCGCTGACTGCTGCACGAGGACTGTGATGATTGATTGCATAGTTTTGACAATCTCAAGAGGGACTGAGCATTTCTTTGCAGTATTAGTGATAGACAGTGCGATATTATAGATGAGGGTATGTAGTGTCTGTAGTATGGCCTTAGCAGGCAGTTTCGGAGGTGATGGTGGTGGTGGCATCTCCCGATCTCGCCACGCTGTTGTGTGGGAGTCTCCCTTGTAAACTGGCGGCCTCAAATGCCCCGTCTTCTGTCTTTTTCCCACCTGTAGCGCAAAGACCACGGTGAGTCCGAAGAAGCATTTGGACCCTGCATGTATATCTCACCGCTGTTTCACAGCCATAGATGTGAGAAAATTGCAATAGACCCCAGGTACATGTTGTTGTGGACAATGCAAAGGAACACGATATCCGCCGGAGCCCCTATTAGCTAATGATCCCCGGAAAATGCCTCGCACGGCAGGCTTTTGGGCCTCAAAAAAATTTCAAACTCCCTTCCTAAAATAGTGCGGAAGCCCCTATATCTACCTCGGATATTTCGCCTTGCCTTGGACCATTCCTCGGGCTGCTCGGGGATCCGTCCGCGGTTTATTAGCCTCTATAGGCCCTTCCAGATTCACCAGCCCTCCTCGGGTGAACCGCGGGTATACCTTTGTGGCCACATTAGCCCCTATACCACTTCAATGAAAATTTGCGCTCACTGGGGCTTGCCCCGGGCATCCCGGAAGCGCCCTCTACTGCACCCACACAATGATCTGGTGTGCGTGCAGTGCTTGGCTGCCCATGCAACTATTTTCATGACCTTTTTTTGATTTTTTTGAAATTTTTATCCCAGTCCTTTATACTTAGGTGGGGAGCTCAGGTTGGTGAAAAATTTTTATTGTACTACTACTAACAGTATTATAATACGAGCACGACAGGGGCGGCACATGCGCGAACACGGAGACACAATGAGCGCCGCAGTGGGAGGCCAGTGACGAAGAGGGCGTGGTGTCAGTGTCGCGCATTCCCGCCGTTGCCGCTCGTGCACGTGGTGCTGGTGCTCCTCCGTATCCCGCTCCCCTGTGCTGTCCCACCTATCCGCGACGGGAGACTCCGTGACGCCGCTGCCGTCCCCGTCGCTGTCGCCCTCCCTGTGCGCCGCCTCGCTGCATGCTGTCGCCGTGCGGCTTGGCTTGGAGCCACTTGCTAGTCGGGGGCTACCTGTCGAAGTCGGCCACGTTGTGCTGGCGCCAACCGGGCGCGGTGCTGCGGGGGAAAACACACCGCGCGTACTGTATGCGGCTGTATGCGGGGGTGTGCTAGCGTGTGGGTGGGAGGGGGTAGTTGGGCGGGGGCGAGTGTTTGCGTGTGCATGCACATGCACGGAGACGACGCCGCCGGTCTGCGCTGGCGTCGACTCGATGTGGGGCCGGAGGTGCTGGGGTTGCGCTGCTGTGTGCGGTCCCGCTGCCGTGGGATGGCTCGGGGTCGCTGGCGCATTCAGAGGTTGTTGAGTGGGTGTTGTTAGGGTGCTGCTAGGTGGGTATAGGCGTCACGGGGACGGTATATGGGCGGGGTTGGCGGTGGTAGCGGACGTGGGGCATGTGGGTGCCGGTGCGTGGTGTCGGCGCTGCGTCTGGCGTTGGTTGCCGTGGTGGTGTTGTCGGAGGGTGGGATGGTGTGGATTTGGCCTGTAACACGTCTGTTAGCTGTCAAACTAACGGTCGATGATAATTGAAAGAACTTACAAAGAGAAAACAAAAGAAAAGAGCCACCCCCTGCAAAGTTGCAAGGGGTGGGGCGTCGTCATCGGGTGGAACACCGCAGAGGAGGAGGACGACGACAATGACGAGAGGAAAAACAAACAACAACGACACGTTGGATTCGCTTTCAAACTCCGCCGGAAATCGCCGCGCAAGCGCTTTTCAGTGTCGTTTTCAGTCCCTACAGCCTCAAACAGAGTTTTGTGGTCCCGGTAAAATCAGGGAGGCCTCGTAGATGTGTAATAAGTATGCTCAAAAAGTTTCAATTCTATTCAGTGAGCCGATCTAAGCCAGTAAGCGAAAAGGAGTGAAATTTACATCTTTCAGCCACTTTTGAGTGGTTTTGTCCCTTGTTCAAGGGCACCCCCTCATTTTTGGGTCCCGAAAAAATTGGATTTGGGTTCGCAGGGTCAGAAAACCCCCCGAACAAATTTGCTGTGGTGAACAGACTGCTGAGCCCACTTCAGTAGCCAAAAACAACCCAAGAGCATGCAGAATCGAGCATTTCAGACGTTTTGCGACGCTCGATCTATGGCTCAAACACTCGTTTCAAGGAACAGAGCTGGGAACATCAAAGGAAACTCTACAGTAAGCTTAGAGTGGATGTAAATAAGTACTAAGAGCATGAATATAATTTTTTTGGAGCAAAATAGCGCGAGAGGAATGAGCGCAGCGTGAAAACTTGCTAAAGAGGGCCACTACTGCGCATGGCAAAAAACGAGTCCTTAGTTTTTTGTGATTCTAGTCTAGATAATCTCATGTAAAATATAGAAGTTTTTGTAAGAAGCTATTTTAAGATTCCGCCTAGTCACAGATAGGTTCTATTAAGGCACTACATGACACAATGCAAGAACAATGACTAGTGAAAGATGCTTTCAAACAATAGTGCTGCAGTAAGATTTATATAGAGGTCAACAGAGCACTTGTTTGCATGGGTAAATGAGCTGCACTAATACTTGATCTTAATTGCGTGTGGATTGTAGACCGTTATGATCCAGATTTGTAGAGTTCAAAATCCACACCATCCGCACTTTTACAGTATCTGCATTTTTACACCATCCGCACTTTTGCGACCGCGTTTTTACACCATCCGCACTGTTACGCCATTGTAGTTTTTACGATTGCGCTTTTACACCATCCGCGTTTTTGCGATCGCACTTTTACACCATCCGCACTGTTACGCCATCCGCGTTTTTATGATCGCACTTTTACCCATCCGCGTTTTTATGATTGCACTTTTACCCATCTGCACTTTTGCGATCGCACTTTTACACCATCCGCACTTTTGTGATCGCGTTTTTACACCATCCACACTGTTACGCCATCCGCGTTTTTGCGATTGCACTTTCACGCCATCCGCATTCTTATGCCATCCATGTTTTTGCGATTGCACTTTCACGCCATCCGCATTTTTATGCCATCCGCGTTTTTACACTGTCTGCACTCATTTTAAATTGATTACATAATCTATTCATGTGTTGCGGATGTGCACTGAAAAGTGCGAGGAAGGGGCTTTCTAATGAGCCCCTGGTCGAGCAATTTGAAGCAATATTGAGTGAGATATACCTCAACCAAGTATTTCACCAAAGATTACGTCAACACCAGCTACCTAGCTCGTGCAGTACCCGGTATGATGTCATTGAGGTTGCCGGTTGCCGGTTGCTGACCAACCTTGGCTCGTTAGAAAGCCCTCATCTCGCGCTTTCTATCGCGCATCCGCAACACATAAATATATTATGTAATCGATATCAAATGACTCATCTTGTTAAATTCAAAAAACAATATGCAGCTCACTCAATAGGCATTCACATGGGTCAACCCAGGGTCCGTCAGAAAGCCCTATGCTCAGGCTTGATAGGGCATATCTCACTTGTGTCAGCGAGTCATGTGATCATTTTAAAATCAGCCATATCATGAAAGTTCTTTGCACTATTTGCACTTTGGTACTAGGTATCTGCACGGGCAATCTAAGGCCCATTACAGAGCCATAGTCTTGCACTTTTTAGTGTGTATCTACCACACAGCTATTCCACCTTAATCATCGTATTAATGGCCATACCAAGAAATTTAATAAGCTAAACACTGCAATCAAACTCATCTACAAGCACCATCCGCGATCGTGACCAGCTGCGATCCGCAATCAAGACCAAATATTAACTGATCCACAAATGCCACTGGCTGTCGACAGATGCAATCCGGAACCAAGACTACCAGCGGCAACCAAACACTGTTTTCCCATCTGCAGGTGCTAGACGCCATCCGCGATTGGAACTGATCCGCAATTGCTATCCACAAAACTGCCAATGCACATATACTGTCAGCCGACGGATGCCATCTGCAACACGTAAAGTGTCCTTCATGAGAAGGTGATAGACGGGGACATGCCTACAATGGCTTTGTGCGGATGGGAGCTACCTGTGCTGTCATCAGGTGTATCCGCACATCAAACGGGTTGATCCGCAGACACTATCCGCAAACTATAGACCGCGGTTTAGACATGGGGAGGGGGGCCAATGTACACAACGATGGGTGCTGTTTATTGAAACAAAAATTAACTACCTATCACCGGTGAACACAATACCTGCAACGCACAGCATCGCATCAATGGAAACATGTATAATAAAAGGGGGCAAAAAGAACATCGACGGGATTTGAACCATCGACCTTCCAGCGTTATCGTAAATTATATGGTTCAATTCAATGCATACAATTGTGATGTATGGTTTGGAATTTTCATTAGGTGGTTCACGAGAAAGCTTATGCAGTGCAATTGGGGCATTACAACTTTGTAATTGTTCAATTTTAAGACTACAATTTTTTTCCCACGACATGCAACGTTCAGCATTGCAACTTTTTTCGCCGCAAAAGTGTTACGAGGCGCCACCGGGGCTGCAGCCACCGGGCTATTTACATGTATTATTCTACTCTTGTACCGATCGTGCATGGTGAGATGAGGGCATCCTCATCCACCTTGACCTACACGCATCCACCCCGATACACTTGGAGATTGGATCAGTTAGGTTTCTGGTGTGATCCCTAAGGACTCTAAGATCACCCTTAACACTTTTTTTAACTCCACTACTCGAAAAATTTTCGAGTTTCCAAGCGTGTTGGACATCCCAACAACAGAAACCGCGTCCGACTACGACGCTTTCCCGAAACTACTCAATTCTACCTCGAAAGCCTCGGTATGTCCTCAGCTACTACCCCGGGAAACACTGACCAGCGAAGCTGGCGCGAGCGTGCCAACGACGTGCCTCGTGGAGACGCTCCGGCGATCACGGGAGAAGCTCAACCTCGTGTGCGAGCCGAACACGAGGCTCGAGCGACTCCTGCACCGTTTCCCCCATTTCCTACGACCGCTTCCGCACCAACGGAAGACACGCCATGGGTACCCACTCGCGACCCGCGAACTCGCAGGGACGCGCCGCCGCATATAGCACAGGCATCGACGTCTGAGGCGCGCCCCAGCACGACAGCAACGGCGAATCGACAAGCGGAGCCTGCTTTGACCGCCTCGAGGACTGATCCTGAGGCACTCGAAGCTCAGGGCAACCCAGCGACGATTCGCACTGAGGTCGACCCCACAATGCCGATTACGCGGAGCGACGCCGATCGCGTGCTCGACGACCTGCCCAACATTGAGGCAGGTATCGCCGCCGCGCTCCGGGATAGGTCCCCAAGTACCCTTGACATGGACATGACGAACTTGTCCAACGGACATACCGACCTCGACGATCTCGTAGGCGTGCCACTCAGCATGGTGCAAATATGGGACAGCTTGCACGACGAGGAACGGTCCGACCTGCGCCGCGACGCAGCGGAACGAGGATTCTTGCGCGAAAAATTACTGACCACCCTTCAGATCCACTCCGAGCAGGGCGCGGTGTTGACTAACGTTGACACGCGTTTTCGGAGACTCGTGCAAGAAGCGCGAGAGACCCAAATCGAGGTTAACGACATCAGGTCGCGGAGTAACCGTGCAGTCGCCGACACGGTGAAATTCCTGCGGGAGTCCAGCGAGAGTGACGCCGCCATGCGCGCCCTCTTCTCCAGGCATCGCATGCAGGCCACCACTGCACCTCGTACGCCGGACCGAGAACTTGTGGTACCGCCAGCCGAATCAGCGAACGTACTACTAGACGCCGCCCCCGAACTCCGTGCTAGCGCGGACCGCGTGCTGCCACCTCGATTACCAACAGAATCGATGGATCGATTCGACTCGCGTGCGGAATCCGCACAACGCATGACCACGCGGTCCCACGACGCCTGGCGTCAAAGCATTCAACCCCAGCCGCCTCAACCGATGACCCAAGATAGCGCATCGTTCGCCCACGGATACCGTGGACAGCGGTCGTCCGACGCTCGTGTCACATTCGCCGACCCATACGACGAACCAGTGCAATCTTCTGCCCGTCAAGGCGCGGGATCATACTCTCGCCCACTACCGTTGGGTCCCGAGTTCGGGCGCGACCTCACAGGCTTATCAGGGTTGTACGATCGGACACCTGGCCACGAGTCTCGAGTTGGGAGTATGCTAGCGGACGAGGCTTCATACGTCCAGCACCAGGACTCGCTGCAACAATCGATCCGGCGAATCATCGACGAACAGGTGGGACAGCCCGGGATACCGCTCCCCCCGGGCGCGAAGCACCCCAAGCTCAAGGACCCGCCGACGTACACGGGCACGGACAGTTATGATGTATTCATCAACTGGCTCGTGAACTTCCTGAACTGGCTACGAAGTCATAACCTCGGCGGCCCCGAGTTAGATACGCACCGATGCCTGTATCTACCTAATTACCTTGGTGATGCGGCCAAGGAATGGCACAATAGAGAGGTTAATAATGCTTCATTACCCGACCGTCCGCGTTTATTCGCGGACGTGATCTGCGCGATGCATGTCCGATTCGTACATTCGGCGACGACTTCGACGCGTGTGTATACACCACCGAAGGCGGCGTTGACGGATTCTACATCGAGCTCCTGAAGCTCGCAGGTCGTATGATTGAGCGACCAGGGACGTACGCTATCAAGCGCGCGTTTATGACGGGCCTGCCACACGATCTCTACAACCAAATGGTACGTATTCGTGGTATGTCGGCTGAACACTCGGGTCTACAGGAACTACACGTCGCGGCGCGACAAGTCGAGCAAGGAGACAAGCTCATGCGCCGTCCGGGACGCACAAACGCTACAAAACCGGGCCCCGTTGCCCGTGCTCGTATGGGCACAACCAACCGCCCTCCGATGACGCCAGCTGCCGCCGCAGCGCATACCCCACTGCGTGAAATAACGCGCCCGAAACGTGACGCATCGCAGATCGAATGCTTTACCTGCGGAAACAAGGGCCATTATGCTAATGACCCTGCCTGTCCGCGATTCAGCGAGCGCAAAGTTATACCGACACCGCGCAGACTTAACGCTCACCGGGTAATAACCGATGACCGTGACCTGAGCGACTCGGATAACGACCACGGCGACGACGAGGCCGACGCCATGAGCAACCCCGATGACACCAATTCTTGGGGTGGCTCTCAATACGAATCTGAGCACTCCGATATTATGGGTCCCTACGCCGAAGATGCCCCAGAGGTACGCGTGGGCTCGATGCGAATTGGTGGCATGCGCACGGACGAACCGATCGTACAACTTAACGCGGCGCAACTGGTGCATTCAGCTAACGTAGCACGACGGAAGACGTCCGACGAGGTACCACCTCGCCGCACCAACGCTATGCAGCACACGTTAGCTGCCGAAATAAACGTCAACGGCGTCCTGGCGTACACACTATTTGACTCCGGCAGCACGACCGATTCGCTAACACCCGAATTCGCTCGGGTTTCCGGGGCTCACTGCACGGAACTTCCCGAGCAGGTGACCCTGCAATTAGGCTGCGTAGGCAGCAAGTCGAAGATCAGCTATGGCACCGCCGTTCCGGTGACCATCGGCCCAATCATTGAAGACGTCTATTTCGACTTGGTTAATCTGGACCGATACGATTGTATCATCGGCACTCCATTCATGAATCGACACAACGTCTGTCTCGACTTCGGGTCCCAGTGCATACGCCTCGGTGACGACGCGATACCCGCACTTACAGTGAAGGCGGAAGCGGCTATCGTCGTGCGACCCCCTCCCGCCCGTCGGCCTTGGGACAAGGTATCGCCCGGCGATGAAGTTATACGACCGGCGAGCGCGTGACGAGGCGACGCGGGGTCTGCGATCGCCGAACCCGCGCGATCGCATCGACCGACTGTGGAGGAGATACCCGACGAGGATGATGAACCCCGCGCCACGAACGAGAATGCGGAAGTACTGCTTGACGAAATCGTTAAGCAGGAATCCCGAACTGCAAAAGCGCCCCCGCCTAATACAGACGGGGCTCGCACCCTAGACCAGCCCACGCCTCACGCCGCACAATCACGGCCCAGACCGCCGACAACGGTACCAGTGACGCGACCGCCACTCTGTTTCAATAATCCGCCCATTATGACGGACATACCCGACATCACTGAGCGCTCGTTGCCAAATTGACACACGTCGCTCGAGACACCTCGCGATGCTCTCGGCAACGAGGATCCTTACGGACTCAACGACGGGTTCATGGACGAACTGCGCATCCAAGCCGCCGCACGCGGCGAATGGATACGGTACTCGCCCCCGGATATCCCAGGCCTCCGAGGTCAATGGTTCGACAAGTGTGCCAAAATACTTGGCCCATTGCCTTTGGAGCTACCGCCCATGCGTGCGGTGGTACATAATATCCCGCTCATCAACGACGACGCTCGATATCAATACCATATGCCGCGCTGCCCGGACGCTCTGAAGCAACCGCTGCGTGAGAAAATTAATCGATATGTCGACGCAGGCTGGTGGGAACTCAAGCCCGTCGCTCAAGCTGCGCCGCTGCTGTGCGTGCCGAAGAAGGACGGAGGGCTACGCACAGTGGTCGACGCCCGCCAACGCAACGACAACACTTTCAAAGACGTTACCCCGTTCCCGGACCAAGACTGTATCCGGATGGACGTCGCACGCGCGAAATATCGATCGAAAATCGACATGTCTGACGCGTACGAGCAAATCCGCGTTAACCCGGCGGACGTCTGGAAAACGGCGTTTGCGACTACGTTCGGCACAGCCGTGTCCCACGTCATGCAACAAGGCGACTGCAACGCCCCCGCGACGTTCCAGCGTCTGATGACTTGGTTATTTCGCGAGCACTTGGCCGATTTCGTTCACGTGTACTTGGATGATATCTTCATCTACTCCGACTCCATCGAGGAGCACGAACGACACCTCGAAATCATATCCGACATATTGCTCCGCGAAGGGCTACATCTCAGCAAGAAGAAATGCGACATATACTCCGAGCGCATGGACTGCCTCGGACACGTTATTGACGACGCCGGTTTACACGCCGATAGCGACAAAATGGCTCGCATAATCGACTGGCGGCCTCCTCGCTCGCTGAACGAGGTCCAACGATTCGTGGGACTCGTACAATACCTGGCGCACTTCATGCCGGACGTCTCGGTGTACACATCTGCGCTGGAAACGATTTGCCGCAATGGTGCTACGTTCCACTGGCGACCTTTCCACCAAGTCTGTATGGATTGTATCAAAGACATCGCCCGGAAGACGCCGATACTTCGCCCCATCGACCCGAAGTGCAGCGACTTCATTTGGGTCGTCACCGACGCTTGCCCTTACGGCGTCGGTGCATTCTACGGGCAAGGACCAGACTGGCGGACGTGCCGCCCGGCGGGATTTATGTCAAAGAAATTTACTGCGGCCCAGCGGTCGTACAAGACCTACGAACACGAGGCCCTTGGCGTCATCGAGGCGCTGATGAAGTGGGAGGACAAACTCATTGGCCGTAAATTCCACGTCGTGACCGATCACGAAGCTCTGACGACGATTAAAACCGTTGCTCGGGATGGCCGCAATGGTCGGCTGGTTCGTTGGGACGAGTACCTCGCCCCGTTCGACTTCGACATCGAACATGTACCCGGCGAGATCAATAAGGTCGCTGACTGCTTGTCGCGCTACTACGAGAACGGCCGGGAGGGGAGACTCACGTGCCTCACCACTATGTCAACGCCGATATCCAACTCGACCCCGACATGGAGGACATACCGAATATTCGCAAGTCCGAGGTCGAAAAGTGGGATACCAATCCTGCAGTCGCCATACGCGCCCGCCGCGTTATTGAGGGACTCGAGCAACGCGTCGTTGACGCGGACGACCTAGCATTTGCCGCTAGAGCACCGCTCGCAGCTACTTCCCCGCAGGTATCGATCAGTGACGCACTCACTACGGGTCCCGCGCTACGCTCCCGTGTGGAGGGCGATACTGCGATACTACCCGCAATCCGTAAAGGATACGCAGACGATTCATTGTTCAGCAAGATCGTCCAGGACCCAAGCGCATTCCCTCTATTTCGCGTCGCCGAGGGTCTAATATACACAAAAAGCCAATTAGGCAGTGAATGCCTGTGCGTGCCGCGCATACAGATTGGACCCAAATCGTTGATAGGGATCATTCTCGACGAGAGCCACTCCACGGTCGGACACTTCGGACCTCAACGTACCTCCGAGTACGTTCGCCGATGGTACTGGTGGCCTCGCATCGGCAAGGACATAGAAAAGTTCTGCATTACCTGCGAGACCTGCCAGACCACGAAGACATCGAACCAACCCACTCAGGGCCTGCTACACTCAATGCCGATTCCAGTGCACCCTTGGGATTCCATTGGTATGGATTTCGTGGGCCCGTTTCCGCCGTCTAACGGCTTCGACTACATGTGGGTGGTGATATGCCGTTTAACGAGCATGGTTCACCTCATACCCATCAACGTCCGTAACACGTCGGCGGACGTCGCATACTTCTACCTTCGCGACATCGTCCGTTTACACGGCATGCCTTCGTCAATCGTGTCCGACCGCGATGCGAAGTTCACCGCGAAATTCTGGCAGGAGTTACATCGGTTATCAGGAACCAAACTTCTCATGTCCACCTCATTCCATCCGCAGACGGACGGAGCGTCTGAGCGCGCAATACGCAACGTGGGCCAGATACTTCGATCCATGGTGCGCGCTGACCAGAGCGACTGGGTGTTCATGGCCCCATTGGCGGAATTCGCGATCAATTCCAGCATAAGCAGCTCAACAGGATTCGCCCCGTTCGAGCTAAACTACGGCTATATGCCGCGGTTAGCCTCCCTGCCGGCGGAGAGTACGCAATACGCGGGAGTCCAGGCATTCGCCGCCCGCGCACGTCTATCCGTCGAGATGGCGCACGATGCCATTATTGAATCCCGTGTACGGTCTGCAGTTCAGGCTAACAAGCGACGATCGGTGGGCGCGACGTTCGCGGTCGGCGATAAGGTCTATCTGTCGACGGTAAACCTGAACTTGCCGAAGGAACGGGCACGGAAACTGGCACCGAAGTACATCGGTCCATACGCTGTGACGGTCGCGCACCCGGCGACGTCAACGTACACACTGGAATTACCAGCTGATCTGGCGGCTCGCCGCATACACCCTACGTTTCACGTTTCGTTGCTGCGTCCTTACGAGCCGAACGACGACCTACTGTTCCCCGGGCGTGAATCCAAGCAATTCTACGACTTCGGCGTACCCGATGACGACGAATGGATCGTCGACGCTATCGTCGGGCACAACTGGATTTCGGCAAATAAGATAGAATTCCACATCCGTTGGGGGTTCGGAGACCACTCTTGGGAGTCACTCCACACCTGCCGCAAATTATCGTCGCTCGACGACTACCTCACGCTCATGGGCGCCGACGTATGGCGCAATTTACCTCGCGCGCCGAAGACGGCGCGTCAGACGCGTGCGTCACGTGCCCGTAAGGCGTGAGTAATTCGCGAAATGCCACGTTGTCCAACTGTACAGTTGTGGCGCCAACAACTCGTGGCCTTTTCATTTTATTATCATCTCGATACCGCCGGCATCGCGGTTCCTTTTCATCTTCTCGGTTCAAAACTAACTTCGAACACTATCAAAATTCGACCTCGCATCTCCGCGACCACAAGATGTCTCACCCCGACGCCAACGATAACTCCGAGCACAGCGCTCACGGACGTTCCGGGGTACCGCCCATGGACACGCCCCAGCCGGGCATACACGCCCCGCATCCGTTCGACGGACGGCCGTATCCGCCTGGGTTCCCACCCGCGTACCCGCCCCAATACTGGAACGGGTCGTACTGGGCACCAGGCGCACCCGGCCCACAGGTGCCGGGCAGCCTCTACCCGGCGCAGCCAGCGTCATTCCCGGCGCATGCGCCCCCAGGATTCGGGTTTTACCCACCGCATCAGCAGATGCCCACAGTGGCGGCACCGATCGTGGACGCTGTCATGCGCGAGCCATCTCCACCGGCTGGTCGCTCGCTGCACGATAGCGCACATGCCAACGAGGCTGTGTTGCTCGACAATGTGCGGAATTCCCGTACCCGAGCCGACACCGACGTTTCGGCCAGCGAAGCGGCGACTCGCATTCGTGAGCACGAAGAGCTCACCGCCCGATACGAGGAGTCACGACTGCGATTGATCGCAGAGCGCGATTCCGCGGTGGCACGTGCTCAAGTACTGGAAGAGCGGGTGCGTGAAATGTCCCGCACCATCGACAGGCTCGAAGTCGACGTGATACGTCCGAGCCACGGACGCCGGGTCTCTCCGTACCCTCCTCGCCCGGCCGCGGCCACGCTGCCGCAGGCGCCCAACGACGGACAGCGTGCCCCGTCATCGGGGCCGACTCGCAGCGCGGAAGCCCCACGGCTACCGTCTACCACGACGCCGTCAGCGCCCACACGCAGTGTGGACAGCTCGCGGCCCCCGCCGGCGGCACTAGCTCGCACGACGTCTACGCAGCGCGCAACACCCCGCGTCACGGACACATACCGCCCAGCGGAGTCCGCGGCTACGAGGACTGCGGACACGTACCGCCCCACGGAGAGCGGCGCGTCTCGGACAGGAGACTCATACCGCAGCCATGGCTGTAGGATAATTGCAATAGAACCCAGGAAGATGTCGTTGTGGCCAATGCAAAGGAACGCGATATCCGCCGGAGCCCCTATTAGCTAATGATCCCCGGAAAACGCTCCGCGCGGCAGGCTTTCGGGCCTCGAAAAATTTTCAAACTCCCTTCCTAAAACAGTGCGGCAGCCCCTATATCTACCTCGGATATTTCGCCTGGCCTTGGGCCATTCCTCGGGCTGCTCGGGCATCCGTCCGCGGCTTATTAGCCCCTATGGGCCCTTCCAGATTTCCCCTCCCTCCTCGGGCGAACCGCGGGTATACCTTTGCAGCCACATTAGCCCCTATACCACTTGAAGGGGAATTCGCGCTCGCTCGGGCTTGCCTCGGGCATCCCGGACACCTCTATTGCACTCGCTGTACTCTTCATTGCGCGTCCATATGTATGGTCATGCCTCCAAATATTTATTTGATTTATCTACGATTTTTTGCGATTTTTGTTATTCACCTGTTATGCTTGAGCTCTTATGTGTATACTATATGAGTGTGTGGGGAGCAGCATTATTGTATTTGATTAAAATGCGTAACAAAAAATACGCGACGGCGTCGGCGATAGTGGCGACGCCGTCGACATTAGCATAGCCGAAGGGGCGCGACGGCGGGCGACACAATGGTGACCCGTGGGGCCGCCGTCGCATAGGCCCCCCCTGCCGTCGCGCGCCTGCTCGGAGTGCTGCTTCTGGGCTCGGACGCCTGGCCCGCCGCCTCTCTCCCCGCCGCGCCGCCCTCGTCTCCGCCGCGCTCCTCGTTGCACGGGCCCTGCATCGCCACCGTCATTGCCGTGAGCGGCTTACCCCGCGCGCCGCCGGTCGTCGGCATCGGGCTGCGCTGGTTGTGGTCGTGTGCGGTCCTCGTGCCCGTGTGTGGCCCTACGGGTGCGCGGTGTGCTGCTGGGGGGATAGAACCGGCACACGCACGATGTGCGCGGCCGCGAGGGTTCTGTGTGGGGCTGGGGGTTTATGCGCTGGCGCCCGATCGATGCAGCCATGCCGCGCTGAGGCGGACCTGGCACGGAACGCGACGCGCTGGGGGTGTGGGGCCGCGACGTGTACACGCACGCGCATACTGCGGCGTGGGTACGCCGTGCGCGTGGGGGTGCTCTGTTCGTCGCTGTGTGTTTGCGCGGTGTGCCGCTGGCATCGCGTAGGCGAGCGACAGGAGTGGCGTGGGGGCAAAGGGCGTGAGAGGCCGTAGGAGGCCGTAGGCGTTCGCGCCTATGGCAAACGCTGGGGGTGGTGCGGGTTGGCGTGGTCGTGGTAGGCGACGGCGAGGACATATGTGAATAGCCTAAAAAGATGTTTAGCTCAACAACCAACGGATAAAAAACAAAAAAGAAACTTACAGTGATAAAATTGAAAGGAAAAAACACCCTCTGCAATTTTGCAGAGGGTGGGCTGGCGTCGTTGCGTGGATCGACGCTGACGACAGCGACGACAACGACGAGAGAGAAAACCAACGACGACGACGCGTCGATTTCGTTTTCAAACTCCGTCGGCTTTCGCCGGGCTGGCGCTTTCCAGCGTCGTTTTCAATTCCTACCACTTCCAACAGCATTCTAGGGATACGAAAAAAATGGGGGGCTTTGTATACGTCCAATGGTTATGCACAAAAAGTTTCGATTTTTTTTGTTGAGCCAGTGTAAGCCAATAAGCGAATGAATGCTCAAATGTCCACTTTCAGCCGATTTTGAGTGATTTTATCGCTCGTTCAACACTACCCCTTCATTTTGGAGTCCCAAAAAAATCATATTCGAGTTCGCAGGGGCAGAAAACCCCCAGAATGAGTTTACCGAGGTCGATAGACTGTTGAACCCACTTCAGTAGCCAGAAACAATGCGAGAGCGTGCAGAATCGAGCATTTCGGACATTCCGCGACGCTCAATCTATGGCTCAAACACTCGTTTGAAGGCACATCAATGGGCACATCAATGGGAATCTTACAGTAAGCTCAGTGCGGATGTAAATAAGTACCCAGAGCATGAATGTATTTTTTTTGGAGCAAAATATCGCGAGGGGAAAGAGCGCAGCGCGAAAACATTCTGAGGCCATGTTGCGATAGTTTGCGATAATCTGAGTCATCGCGCGCATTCACTCATTTGGAACCGTCTAAAAAATCTGATAATATTTGTGCACTATCTATGCGTATATACGAGCTCAAACCACATTTTACAGCACTCAAAAGGAGCTGAAAACGGCGGAGAACGAGCCAAACGGCGCGCTCGACGCTCGCGCCACAGCGCGCGCACGGACCGTCGGAGTTTCAACTCCAACCAAATGCGGGAATTGGTTCGTTTTTTCCCCGTGTCTTTTCTCCCTCCCACCACATCGCCTCGTTGTCGTCGTCGCCAGCGACGACGACTGTTGTAGGACTCGGGCTCAGGTAAGTACATCAATTATTCTTTTTATCCTCTTCTCCGCGCCGCCCCCGTCGTATGATAATCCCGCCGACCTGGGAAGGCAGAAAACGGGCGGCGGCGCCCTTTTTCATTTTTTCTCGTTCGACTGACCACCCCCAGGTCCGACGCTCACTACACCCCCACGCACCACCCACACCCCCACGCACCCCCACATTCCTCACGCGCCCCCACACTCCCCACGCACCACCACACTCCTCGCGCGCCACGACAACCCGTGCACTACGCACCACGACACCCCGTGCACCACGACACCCCGCGCTCCATGACACCCCGCGCATGCGCGCATCACGGCACCCGCGCATACGCGCATCACGACACCCCGCACCAGCACCAGTGTGCGGGACGTCCGTGCCGACAGCCAGCACGACGACGCACAGCACGACGCGGTCAATAGCCGCAACGCGCCAGTGCAGGCCAGCACCACGCCCACCGTCTCCGCGCCACCACGGCGCCACTGGTCCACGGAGCAACGGCAGCCGGCTGCGGACGCCGATGTGCAGCAGCACGTCGGCTTCCTGCGGCGGTTCCGCCCCCAGAGGAGACGCGCGACGGCGTTTGCCAGCGCAGCCACCCCCGCGGTCTGCAGGAGCGCGTCCACGCGCAGTCCCACCGCCGCCTTCGACGACCAGCCACCGCTAACGACCAGGAGCAGCGCGACGACGCCGTCCCCAGCACCTCGCGGCGGCGACAGCGTCGTACAGCAGCCGACCACGACGGCCCCCCACTGGATCCACCTCCCCAGCACCTCGCTGTTGCCCGCCACGAGGAGGACGACAGCGGTGGGCTGCAGAATGTTTCGCATTCTGCGGCCCACCACTGTCCTTTTTTTGTCAATTTTCTGTCGAACCAGGCACGCCC
>KN832556.1:0-16506 GCA_000827205.1 Plicaturopsis crispa FD-325 SS-3
TTGGATAGAATGTTAATGCTAAGGATGACTCTAGGTATATGGTTACAAGAGGTAGCTATGGTGGGAGATCGGCCGGTGACTAGGGTAAGAAGCTGGGCTGTGGGGCTAGTATTGACCGTATAAGGGCCGGATAGAAGTATAGGCCTTCGGATGTAAGGGGTCTGAGTGGGCCGGTCGCGATGGTCGCATCTAGTTCCTATGGACAGCGGTAGGTATCAAGGCTAGAAGTGATAACTATAAGTGATTGATTAATGAAAGAAGCGGTAAGGATAGGTGATTGATTAATGAAAGAAGTAACAGTATTTACGGCCGCCGGCCGAAGGCTCGGGTAACCATTCGGAATTGTCGGCCGATGATCGGCTGGGCCCTATTATAGATCGTTAGACGGCTTCGGCTAGGCCCTTTGATAGTAACTAGGTAACTGAATGGGCTCTGCTTTCAGATGTGCTTATGTATGCTTAAAAAGGTCATTGTGTTGCTCAAGTTCGCTTGATAATGCGCCCGCGCTGGAAGCGCTGGCCTACAAGAGGGCCTAACGCTTTCATCACCTACTGTGAACGTTTCGACACAGTACCTCAGCCAACGCTGAGTTCGAGTCAAACTCGTGCAACACAGCCAGACCCAATTACCGGCATGTTTGTTCTGAAACGTGCCTGCCGTGCAAACGGCCGTCGCATGGGGGACATCGTGCCCATGGCAAGACTCAGGTCTCCGGTAGACCTGATCCCCCGCTTTGGATCCACAGCTGACCCTCGTCTTACCTCGCGCAACAGCATGGAGTACAGTTCAAACTTCCTGCTCAACCGATACTCGGATAAAGACATTTTCTACATTCTCTTCAATAGCACTCATCGGCAGTTACATTAATATCTGATGCCTTCAAGTTGAACTAATCAACATCTTGAATTGTACGATCCTCGTTCTGTATTGCTCTAACTGGTGCCGGAAGCCATACCCGATCATCATCATACAGTAGCTATGAGGTCTCGCCGTGAGACACTTGGCAACAGGGACTGTAGTAAGAACAGTCAAGACTATAGCGGAGGCTAGACAGCGCTGGCACGGAGCTAGGTAGCACTGGGCAGCAATGTGTGTCTATAAATTCACTATAACAACTATACGAAATGATTCCTGCACTATACGACACTATGGACCTTGGAAAAATTAGCTGTTTTGCTGATGTGGTATGAAATTTTTCGCGATTGGGAGGAGTTGCCACGGCCTGCAAACACGTCTTACTCTCGTGGGAATAATACAAACAGTGACACGCCAGTTAACGAACGCGCCGATTCCCTGATGGAATCCCTACAGAACTTTGGCGACTTACGTGGCTTACAGTGCTTGTACAAGCTTGTGCAAGTGCCTGCAAGTGGCGTAAGAATTTTGTAAGATTACTGATGCCGGACTGGAAGGAGACTCGAGAGCAAGTCGAGCATAAAATGGCAAAACAAGCCAGGCCAAAAATCAGTGGACAACGAAGGAATAAGTCGTGCCTATGCACAGAGAGATTGCCGCACGTGGATGCCACGAGCAACGGAAATAGTTGTCTTATCTGATAGTAATACACGATCTGAGGCAACAGTGAGTAGCCTAAGTCCCTCTCCGAAGAGTCACCTCGGACTCGTCGGTACCGGTGAAGCTCGAGGCCACTTGTTATCCACCGTCTACCTGCTACTCGCCCAGCCCACCAACACTCCCTCCTCACTATGCCGCCCCTGAAACTCTTCCAACCCCTCACCGTCGGCGACCTCGCCCTCGCCCACCGCGTCGTCCTCGCCCCCTGCGGCCGCTGCCGCGCCGACGCCCACCACGTCCCCAGCCCGCTCGCACCGCAGTACTACTCCCAACGCGGCAGCACACCCGGCACGCTCCTCATCACCGAGGCGACACTCATCGACCCGCAGTCCAGCGGCATGGACACCATCCCGGGCATATATTCCACAGAGCAGGTGGCAGCGTGGACCGAGGTGACTATTTCTACGTGCTCAAATCGACGATGGGTACGGTGATTGACGCGCATATGATGGGTAGGTTGCGAAGGCGGTGCACGCGAAGGGCTCGTACATCTTCATGCAACTTTGCGCGCTCGGACGGGCCCTACCCCTACATCGCACCATCAGCCATCCCGCTTACCGGCAACCCCATCGCCCCGCGCCCGCTCTCATTGTCAGAAGCACACGCGTATCCTACGCAATTCGCCTCCGCTGCGGCGAGAGCAGTGAACGACGCGGGTTTTGATGGGGTGGAGATCCACGGCGCGCACGGGTATTTGATCGACCAGTTCCTGCAAGAGATGAGCAATAATCGTACCGACGCGTATGGCGGGTCCGTGGAGAACCGCGTGCGGTTCGCGCTGGAGGTCGTCGATGCGGTCGTGCAGGCCGTCGGGGCGAAGAGGACGGGTATCCGCCTGAGCCCGTGGTCGAGGTTTCAAGGTGCGCTGTCCGGTACCTCTCATTGAGTTGAGATATGGCATTGCTGACGGCGGAAGAAGATATGGGCATGCCCGACCCCAAACCCACCTTCTCCCACCTCGTGCAGCGTCTCCGTGACGAGCACCCAGACCTGGCGTACATACATGTCGTCGAGCCGCGCGTCGACGCCGGGGACACGCGCGCAAACGGCGTCCCCGAAGGCCAATCGAACGACTTCACCCGCGAATCGAATGACTTCATCCGCGCCATCTGGGCACCGCGCCCGCTCATCAGCGCCGGTGCATACACGCGCGAGACGGGGATGCAGGCGGCGGCGGAGAAGGGCGATTTGGTCGCGTATGGGCGGTTGTTTATCGCTAATGTGCGTCCGTTCCCTTTTCGCGCATCTCTCCCCTCTTCGCGCGTCTCTCCCCTTTTCGCGTGTCTGTCCCCTCCCTCTTCTCCTCCTAGCGTTTTCGTGGTTGTGCACGAGTTGTGCGCGAGTTGTCCCCTCGTCGCATCTGTGTGTGTGTATGCGCGTGTGCTGACGACGAGTATGGTTAATCGCCAGCCGGACCTGCCTCGCCGCCTAGAGCGCGATGTGCCGCTGACGAAGGGGGACAGGGAGACGTACTATGTGCGCGGGGCGGTGGAGGAGAGCGGGTATACGGATTATCCGTTCGCTGAGGGAGGTTAGATGGAGGTGGTTAGGGTAGACGGAGGGAGTGGGGGTTAGACGGAGGGAGTGGGGTTTGGACGAGGTGGTGGGGGTTAGACGAGGTAGTGGGGGTTGAGAGGTGCGGCAGGCACGCAGTATAGCCAACTACAATTGATGCGTTTACCTGACCAGGTCCACGGAGCGAAGGGCTCAGGGTCACGGTGCGCTACAAGTCATTTCAGGGGGTTTTGGAGCGCGTACTTACAAAGTAACATAGGAGTCGGCAAGTTCGCATCTACTTATACCTGGTCCAGATATTTAGACGACTATATGGGAGACACGCTTGCAAGCACTTACTTGCGTAATAGTGGCAACTTTGATGTTTCCTGCATTTGAGTCGAGACTCAACTCTTTGACGTCGTTCTGAACGCCGGCAATTTCTTGTGCGAGCCTCGTGTACCAAATTCTGACTCCGCGAAACTACGTTGCCAATTCTAATTCAGGTCTGTTTTTTCTCCTCCTTCAACTTTCAAGTCATCGTTGGCTCTCTTGCGGCGCCTTTTGCATATTGCACCGGTGCGCCTGGACTCTATTGAGGCGATCATCGTTCCTTCATGTTTCACGACATTACTCGCGATGTGTATGTAGACGGCGGCCGGCTCGGAGCATTCCACAAAGCAGAGCTTACTCGGAAGCCTCAGGCTGGCCATGTTCAGCACGGCGGCGGCTATATCCCTTCCGCGGATTACTTGCAGAATCATCGCAAGTCGCGAAACGGTCGGGATTTGCTGACCGAGTCTAGTTCATAGTGAGCAATGGGTGTCTTCTCTGGCAATATAACAAGGCTCTTCTTCAACTTGTGTCGTGTCTCCATCCTCTCCGTTGAAATATTCTCAGTTACACTACCTAAGTATGTCTAACTCGAAGCTTTTCCAGCCAACGACCGTGGGCGAGCTCAAACTCGCGCACCGCGTCGTCCTCGCCCCGCTCACGCGCTTCCGTGCAACAGCCGCGCACGTTCCCGGGGACCTCGCGGAGGAATACTACGCCCAACGCGCGAGCACGCCCGGCACGCTCCTCATCACGGAGGCGACCGTCATCAGCCCGCAGGCGGCAGGGCTCCCCAACGTCCCGGGCATCTACTCAGAGGAGCAGATAAGCGCGTGGAAAACCGTATGTCCTCCTTCCACCCCTGAATCACATCCACAACTCAAAAAATAAAATACGACTCTGCTTTCCCTAGATCACGGACGCGGTGCACGCAAAAGGGTCGTACATATACGTCCAACTCTGGGCTCTAGGACGCGTAGCCTCCCCAGACATCTTAGAAAAGGACGGATTCCCCTACATCTCCGCGTCAGACGTCCCCGCGCCCGGAAGCTCCAAAGCCCCCCGCCCGCTCACCGTACCAGAGATCAAGGACTACGCGCAGCAGTACGCCACCGCCGCGCAGAACGCGCTGCGCGCGGGGTTCGACGGCGTGGAGGTGCACAACGCGCATGGGTGCCTCGTGGACCAGTTCCTGCAGGACACGAGTAATAGGCGCACGGACGCGTACGGCGGGTTGGTGGAGGGCCGCGTGCGGTTCGCGCTGGAGGTCGTCGAGGCGGTTACTAAAGCCATTGGTGTGAAGAGGACGAGTCTGCGCCTGAGCCCGTGGTCAAGATTTCAAGGTGCGTCTGGTGCCTTTGATTAAAATATGGCGTGGACTGGGCTGATGGCCGGAGAAGATATGGGCATGAAGGACCCGGTGCCGACGTTCTCGTACTACGTGCGGCGTCTACGGGACCTATACCCCGATCTCGCGTACATCCACGTCGTGGAGCCGCGCGTCGATGCCAGTGAGTCGCGCGAGCCTGGCGACATTCAGGAATGGCAGTCGAACGATTTCATCCGCAACATTTGGGCGCCGCTTCCGCTTGTCAGCGCGGGTGCATACACGAGGGAGTCGGGGATACAGACCGCGGATGAGAAGGGCGACCTGATCGCGTACGGGCGACCGTTTATCGCGAATGTTCGTGTTTCAGATCACTTTGTGTCTTTGGACTGCATTGGCTAACGATTGGTGGTTGCTCGTTAGCCCGACCTTCCCATCCGGTTGAAGCACGATATTCCGCTGACGCCCTACAACCGCGACACCTTCTACGCACCGGGTCCGCCTGGCGACAACGGATACACGGATTATCCATTCTCTGAAGCAGCGGCTACACTCAGAATATAGAATCTAGACATGTGAGCCGAACACGGTCTGATCTTGTCACTACATAGTATCTTGGACCTGAGATTTATAGACAGCATTGGCGTACCGTGTAATAAATGCAAGCTGTATAAGCTATTACAGCGATCAACAATAAATTATCAGGTGAACTCGCGCTCAGTATTCCAGCATGTCAACGAGCACTTTCCCGCTGGCCTGCCGTTCCTCGTTAGTATGATGCCCTCATGAAGGATGTTACGGCGTACCCTGAAGGAAAGAATACGGGCGTACGCTGCCAAAACCCCTTCCCGGTTTGACTTGTGTACCGAATCGACAGGTATCCGGAATTTTCCTGCGTCACACCGAAGTCAACACTCCTCAGCTACCAGCCAAGAGAGGGTTTGATCCACCTTCTTGTGCGAGGTCTGCGGCTATCTGCATGTCCTCCCTAAGCATGCGCCCATCCACGAAGAGGAACTTGCGCGGTGTTCCACCCGCCCACGCCGGCCAGAGGAAATTCCCGAGAAATCTGACCACGTCTCTCGCGGCCCCCGAGAGCGTGTCCATGTACATGAATTGCACTGCGATGGAGATGAATTTCCCGGACGGCACGAGATAGTCCGTGGACGACGCGTATAGGTCCTGGATGCCAATCGCGTCGAAGATTATATCGAAGGGCGCGTGCAACTCGCGCAGCTGCTCTACCAGGGGCGACTTTGTGTAGTCGAGCACCTAGAATTGCACCGCGTTGAGCCCCCAATATGTCTGCTGGACGAAGTATGCGCTCACGACGTCAGCCCCGAGACTTTTGACCAAGTCAAAGTTCCTGGCCGAGCAGCTGGCAACGACCTCACTCGCACCCATCGCTTTGGCGATCTGGATCGCGCTGGAGCCCGTTGTGCTGCTCCCGCCGTTTACGAATACCCTTTGGCCGCGTGCGAGCTTTCCTACTGTAATCAGAGACTGCCAGGCTGTGAGGCCTGCACCGCAAATGCCTGAAGCATCCCTAAGGGATACGTTGGCAGGCTTCTTGATAACTTGCTCGGCCTAATTCCTAGCATGTAAGTGATCTATACGAAGGGGTAGAGAACATTGCATACGTCAACGGCGATATACTCGGCCATGGCGCCCCGTCCTTGCCGAAGGTGGGGTAGAATTTGGATCATGCCAATAACCTCTGGTCGACACATAAATCATTAGTACGGAGAGCTGGATGAGAAACAGGCGCACGTACCGTCATTCTCGTTGAAACGTGAATTGCCGTTGGTTCTAACCACCCAGCCACTAAACTCGACTTCGGGGATGGCAGACGTCCATCGCAGAGGCCAATGCACCAATCCCATGATCCGACCCAGAGAAGGGGTGAGCGCAGCGAAATGCACTATGTACCAGCGGGGTTGGCGTGTTTGAGTATGGTTTCGATACGTATGCGGCGCGATCCACACACCTTTGACAAGGATATCGCCTTTATTTAGCGAAGGGATTGGGGCATCCTCCACCAACTGGAGCGCCTCTGCGGGCGTACCGCGTTTGGTTACAGTCCACTCTATTGACCAGACGTCAGAATCTGCTGCGAAATCGAGAAGAAACGACTTACTGCGTTGATGAGTGGGCAAGCTGGTCATCGTGGAGAGAGGTAGAGTCGCTGAAAGACAGCATCATCTCTATATATCAAAACCGCAGCCCGAGATGCGAGACGCGACGCGCGTACCAGTGACCCACTGGCACCGAGGCTTGCCGCTTGCGCGTCAGGCACCTTATACGCGTCGGTCAGAGCCGCCCGAAAAATGGTCCCAACAACGTTGACACGCCTCTAACCGCTGTGCTGATAGAAAAGGTTCTAAGTACTTACCAGGCTAGTAGCAGCAGGAGCGCTCTGAATGAGCAGCTGGATTGTAAGAAGACTGCAACGGCCCGGGCGATCCGGATGTCAATTTTAGACTCCGCGCAGGTTGCGGCAGCGTATGCTCGGAGCCGTCGACGACATTGTCCATTTTTTTCCAACATACATGTACTGGAGCACACAAGCTCGCTGGACTCTCCAGGACAAACGTATCAGCGACATGGCCCGATGAATTCGCAGATGGCTCACAGGACGATTATACAGAGCGTCGGGTGAGAGGAGAGATGCATGGTAGAGTTGGTGCATTGTTCTCCTTTCAGGCCTCCTGTGTGCAGGCGTCTCATAGCTGGAATGCAAGGTCGAGAGTGCTCAGCGCTCAGTATGAGTCAGAAATGCTGCTGTTCGAACTCTCGCTTGCTTTCCGCAGCAGCGGCAGCACCGTCGGACGACATCGACATCCTATTTTAAGAACACACATACGCCTATAAATACTGTAAGGCTGCACTCAACCGTTTGTATCGCCCAACAAATCCCCCCGCCATGTCGAACTCCAAACTCTTCCAGCCCGTCGTCATCGGGGACCTCACCCTCGGCCACCGTGTCGTCTTCGCGCCGTGCGGCCGCGGGCGGGCAGACAACGAGCACGTCCCCATCCCACTCGCTGCAAAGTACTTCTCTCAGCGCGGCAGTGCGCCCGGTACACTCCTCCTATTCGAGTCAACATTCATCAGCCCAGAAGCGTGCGGCAGAGCTACGTCGCCAGGCATCTGGTCGGCTAAGCAGGTCGCTGGGTGGTACAAGGTCAGTAGTATCCGTCACATGCGATGGGTCCAATGGCTGACGGGTTCTGTACAGGTCACGGAGGCGGTGCATTCGAAGGGGTCGTACGTATTCATGCAGCTCTGTGCCACGGGGCGTACTGCCCAACCTGCTCTTCTAGAGAGGGATGGATACCCTTATGTGTCCGCTTCTGATGTTCAGATGCCGGGCAGAGAGATCGCGCCCCGCCCTTTGACTCTTACAGAGATACAGCAGTATGTTTGGGCACACGCCGCTGCTGCCGCGAAAGCTCTCGCAGCGGGATGTGACGGCGTGGAGATACAAGCAGCGAACAGCCATCTCATAGACCAGTTTATGCAGGACGTAACGAACAAGCGCACCGACCAATACGGCGGGTCCGTGGAAAACCGTGTGCGATTCGCCCTCGAGATCGTCGACGCCGTCACCAAGGTCGTCGGGGCGAAGAAGACAGGCATTCGCCTGAGCCCGTGGAGTCGATTTAACGGTGCGTGTCCATTGCCCACTTCCTCGCTCGCATCTCTGAAGCTCATCTTCACGCACGACAGGCATGGGCATGGTCGATCCGAAACCAACCTTCGCGTACCTCGTACAGCGTCTCCGTGACGAGTACCCAGACCTTGCGTACATCCACGTCGTCGAGCCGCGTGTCGACGGCGGGAAGACCCGCGAGACCGGCGTGCCCGACGGCGAGTCGAACGACTTCATCCGCGAAATATGGGCGCCGAGGCCGCTCATCAGCGCGGGCGGGTACGACCGCGAGTTGGCGCTCGAGACTGCAGAGCACACCGGCGACCTCATCGCGTTTGGGCGGCATTTCATCGCAAACGTACGTGTCTTTCATTGTGTTCATCTGCTTCTTCTAAGCCTAACGCCAACTTGCCTGCTAGCCCGACCTTCCGTACCGTCTCAAGCATAACATCCCGTTGACGAAAGGGGACAGGAGCAAGTACTATGTGCGTGGAGAGACGGACGAAGACGGGTATACAGACTACCCTTTCGCCCCCGGCAATAGCAGTGGTGAAGATCAGTAGATAGACTTTGCACATGTAGAATCTCGATTGGTATACCAGAAATAAATGCATTTCGCTAGATTCACTCCAGTACATGAGTCTGAGGAGCACTCGAGGAAGCCTCCTAACAGCCTCCTAATATCGGAGATCTGAGATATCATACACCAAGTGCGCGGGAAGGAAGGAAGCTGGGGTGTGGTCCCTACTATTAGAGACAACCAGACAGCGTATTACATATTATATATGTACTACAGATATCCCCAGTTCGTGTCGCTATGAGCAGTCGCTCTCGGAGAGGATATACCCCGGCTCTGAGGACTCACCCCAGGCAGGACTCTTTAACGGCGCAAACCTCTGCTTTCAAGAGGAGTCAGACATCAGTTCCCCGACATCTCACGTAACACGCCGCCATCCAGGCATTCCTCTCCGCAGTGCGCTCTGTCGCACGACCCCGATTATTGGGGTATCGTCTTTAGTATCTGCTCACTTCAATGTCGCTATCGTAGCAGTGAGCCTTGTACATTGCATTCTACACGGGCGTATACAGCGCCGCCTCCGGTACATACATCTCTTGTCCGTCCAGGATCTCGCTAACGTTCCATACATATTTCGTGAAGCGGTTTGCCAGGCTCCGACGTTCGATCAGCTCGTGCAACATCGCGTCGCTGCTGGGTGACAGGGCCATTCCTCGCAGCGAAGCGTCCGCCGCGTAGGCCTTCTCCAGGAACGTCCCGCGCAGCACCACCAGATCGCCATTTCCGATGCAACGCAGTAGTACATGCGCGGCGTCCTCGATTTCTCCGTGGCAGAACCGACAGAGTCGCCACTCTCGTGGCACCCTGTCCCTTCCGCGTGCTGGATGGCGGAGTACGTCGACTCCTAGCGAGCTGTTACCGGTCAGCAATCGTGTCGTCGCCTTGGCATGATGGGTCATCCCTGTCCGTAGGTAGTGACGAAAGTACAGTACTGTCAACTTGGGCTCTCCACCGTCCTCGTCAATCTCCACGCGGTTCCGAAGGAGGCCAGTCATCGGTGAGGTGTCGATCACCCTTTGCAGTGAGCGTTCGCATGAGTTCGTGACCGCGTCAATGATTTTCTCCACCGAAGCCGCTTCCGTCATCTCCTCGATCGTCGTCACCACAGGGTTTGGCAGCAGCGCGAGGACCGCTCGCAGGTCGTTCAGCCAGCATCGATGTCCGAGCCGGGCCAGGCGTACTGAGTCCATAAATGCGGACCATGCAAATCGGTTGGGCGGCAGTGCAATGAGGTACTTTAAGTACCCCAACGCGAGGATAATGCGACGATATCGTATCGGTAGCACTCCAGTCTCCGTGAACAGCACCGCGAGCATCGACCTGTATTTGAGGCCTAGCAATCGTCGCAGAAATCTGTGCTGCACGCTCTCGAGCGGCGCCAGCAGTCCTTTGTCCACGTCGAGGACGACCTCACACCCCGAAGTCAGGTGTGGGTCCACGCGCGCCATGTAGAGCGTCTTCCCGTGGAAAGCCGGCAGCCCCCCTACAAACGATTCCACCGAGAAAATTGCGTAGGACATGCTCCGTCCCTTCGACGCCTTCGCTGAGTAGTGGTCCGCAAATATGTACTGCTGTTTCCGGGGGCAGTAAATTCCTTGCAACGCCGTTCCTCGTCCTCCAACGTTCCTTGGAATAATAATCGATGACATGATACACTCAGCCTCCTGTGGTGACCAAAGCAAAAGCATCGGTAGTAATTACAGGCATAGACAGTATGCCCTTTGACATGACTAAGCACTCATCGGTCATTTTGAGCAAATTTTGAATCAGCACCTCCAAAGGCAGGCCATCGCTTTGAACATTGAACATCTAGCGTTGAGCTGGGCAGGCACTTTACAGGCATACCGCATGCGAGCTTGATCGAGGCTCGTAATGGTCAATTATCTGACGAGAAACCATCCTGATAAAGTAAGCACTCATCTTGCCGCGGAAGGTCACCTTCCGCCCCCGTAAACAGAACTCGTCACAGGAGTGTTCTCAACGCGACGTCCATACAACGTTCGCGTTCACATTTGCAAGCAAGCGCCTACCACTGTCAATGCCAGATACTGCGAGAGGAGTAGTCGGTGAGTATATAAGGACTGCAGTCGCCCCGAGTCACCCATCAAAAAAACTCACCATACCATGTCGATTCCCAAGCTTTTCCAGCCCATCGTCGTCGGAAACCTCACTCTCGCGCACCGCGTCGTGTTCGCGCCGTGCGGGCGCGGCCGCGCGAACGGCGAGAGCGTGCCCAACCCGCTTATGCCCACCTATCTCGCCCAGCGTAGCAGCACCCCGGGCACGCTCCTCATCTCGGAGTCGACGTTCATCAGCCCCGAGGCCGGCGGCATCGACACCATACCGGGCATCTGGTCCGCCAAGCAGGTCGCGGCCTGGTACAAGGTCAGTTCGTGCTGCAGCGTGAGACGGCCATAGCGGAGGGTGCTGACCATTTTGTTGCAGGCTACAGAGGCCGTGCACGCGAAGGGTGCCTACATCTTCTTGCAGCTGGGCGCTACGGGCCGCAGTGCCCAACCCGCAGTGATGAAGAGGGACGGATTACCCTACGTGTCGGCCTCTGACATCCCACTGACGGGCAGAGATGGCACCCCGCGCCCGCTCACCATCGCAGAGATAAAGCAGTACGCCTGGACATTCGCCGCCGCCGCCGCCAAGGCCATCGCAGCGGGCTTCGACGGCGTGGAGCTGTCCGCCGCGAACGGCCACCTGCTCGACCAGTTCCTACAGGACATGTCGAACAAGCGCACGGACGAGTACGGCGGGTCCGTCGAGAACCGCGTGCGCTTCGTGCTTGAGGTGGTCAACGCGATCACGAAGGTCGTCGGCGAGAAAAAGACGAGCATCCGCGTGAGCCCGTGGAGCCGCTTCAATGGTGAGTTTCCATCCATCCGCCTTGCCACTCCCTGCATCATCAGGCATTGTGCTCACGCGCGCTTGCACGAATAGACATGGGCATGGACGACCCAAAGCCGACGTTCGCGTACCTCGTGCAGCGCCTCCACGACGAGTATCCAGACCTCGCGTACATCCACGTCATCGAGCCCCGCGTCGACGGGCTCGTGACGCGCGAGCACGGCGCGCCGGCGGGCCAGTCGAACGACTTTATCCGCGAGATCTGGGCGCCGCGGCCGCTCATAAGCGCGGGCGGGTACGAGCGCGCGTCAGGGCTCGAGGCCGCGGAGCGCACGGGCGAGCTCATCGCGTATGGCAGGTATTTCGTCGCAAATGTACGTGTCTCTTGCATTGTGTGTTCGTCTGTTGAATTGGTGTCTGATGACTGTTAACTTCGATTAGCCCGACCTTCCGTACCGCCTCAAGCATGATATTCCGTTGACGAAGGGGGACAGGAGCAAATACTATGTCCGCGGGGCGACAGACGAAGACGGATACACCGACTACCCTTTCGCAGCGGACAACAAGAGCGCCGTAGATTACTAATAGACGGTTTATTGCTAGCTACAGAACAGTAGATATGACGCAAAACACACCATTTACATATCGTCATCGCACGTCTTGACCCCAGGCTTGATCCGCCACCGCATGGGCTCCCATATGTATTCCTTGCCGTTCTTGTCCACCTTCTTCACGTCCTGGAGGCCAGGAATGAACTCAAACTTCTGGTCGCGCCAGTCCGGCCTCATCTTCTCCACCTCGTAGTTCGAGTGCCCAAACCCGCGGAAGAATGGAGGCGGGTCTTCATGGAATTTCCGCCAGGGCGATGGGTTATGCCAACCATTCTCCGCTAGGAAGAGTCGCGCATCCCTGAGCTCCTGGCAATCGACACTGAGCTCGTCCCACTCTTCAGGGCTCTGGTGAGGGGGAATGACGCGTGCACTGCCGAAATCGATGAGCACCGGGTGGTCGATGTCGTCGCGCCTGATGATGACGTTTCGCGGCGCGATGTCGTTGTGAATAGCACGCAGGGCCCGGAGCTTGCGTATGATACTGAGCAGCCCCTGCGAAGCACGCTCGGCGTCTTCATCGGACAGATCTTTGCGGACTTCGAGCTTTTCCATGCTCGGGCCATCAATATACTCCACGAGAACCCCGTTGATGTTCGCAAGCAAGGGATCGGTGTCGTCGGTTGCGTCCGGGGTGCGGTAGCGACAGGTGCCATACATGCGCGGGATGTCGCGGCCTTGCAGCGACCGGAGATGTCTGTAGGCAGCGACTTCCCTGCGAAATCCTGTCGCAAAGGCATCCCATCTGTTCATTTCGGGCATCCAGTCGTCCTCCCACTCGGGGTCGCCTGGGGCAATTGTCCCGTACCTAACACCGGGCCCACCAAGCGTAGTCCAAATGTTCTCTGTGGCGCCCGTTCTGACCTTGTTAAAACCGCGTTTGAAAGCGGCGTCCACGGCGGTGGTCCACGAAGAGCGCGGAGGGACGTATTCCAAGCCATTCGTCGAGAACCTATGGTCCACCAGTTTGAGGACTAGGCGTGAGGGAAGATCGTGCCGTGTTGAAATGGGCTCGACGACCATGCACTGGGCGACTGTGAATGGCTCGAAAGTCTTGATGACGTGGACCTCGAGTGGAACAGGCGTGCCGCAACTGCCTTCCTGCGTGTATTCGAGTTTAAGATTGGCTCCCAAAGTATATGGACACGGGATGGGCACGCTGGTTCAGATGATCGACCAACGTGATAAGTTTATGCTAGAAACGCTAATAAACATGCCACGTACGAGAGCTGGGCAGCATCCGTACTGTACCGAGACCTCAGGGCGAGAGGTTGGCCAGCAGTGCACATGGAGTTGCCATGCTGAATGCGAGCCAAATGACACGACCGCTGAAAGCGATTGACCCGACGAACTGTCAGAGACGAAGTTGTCGACGTGGATGACTTGGGACGTGATCCGAGGCGTATGCTAGCGACGTAGAGTCGCATCGACGGGTCGTTGTGGAAAGCGCGCTGTTCAGAGAAGTCTCAAGGACCGACAGGCGTAATCTATTGCGACAAATGGCCAGCGTCTGCGCTGCGTCAGTCCTACCCAAGCTTCGATCCCGACGAGACCTCACCACCGAAACTTAGTACAGACATCGAGCTTTCTTCGCCGTGCGTTGAGACTTGTTGAGACTCGTGGCGACTCTCGAGATCCAAAAATGAGGTAAATATTGAGGTTATGTTTGCCTTATGATCAATGAGAAAGCAAAAGAAATGGTAGTCGCGGTGCAAAGCTAAGATGAATTGCCTCCGAGTCCGCCTTCGTGGAACAAAGTTCAGCGAACGTGGTTGCCTTCGGACTTCCTGCCACAAAGTTCTTGCAATTCGCCTCCTCCGCCATCCACGACCCCATATGTTCTCTTATCTTATTCACCGCTTTCCAAGCCCAATATACGCTACTGATGTTGTACTGCAAAGTGGAACACCACAAGCACATCAAAATCGGCGAAGGATCGTTCAAATGACCTGGCGTGCAGTGCCCTGTACGGGTGTACCGGCCACTGGCAGGCACCAAGGCTAATCAGACTTGCCATCCTACGCAATTTACGGTTTGTTTATGCTCCAAATCCCAAGGCCGAAGGAAAGCTGATAGTTTTACAGGAAAACTGTCCCCCGGGATGGCCGAGCGACATTGGCCTTGGAAAGTGGACCGAAATATGGACGGAATATTGGAAAAAGAAGCCGATGCTCCCCCGCACTTGAATTGTGGCGCGAAACCCCGCTCGCCCGTATATAAGCCTCCCCGCCGTTCTGGTTGAGTTTCTGCAATCCTAGTCTCACCCACTTCGATTACAGTCGCTCCTTTTCCCCTCCTCTCTCCCCTTTACAAACTCTCCCTTCCCCCGTCCCCATCCCGCCAAAATGAAGACCGCCATTTTCACTACCCTTGCCGTGGCTGCATTCTCCGGTGTCAGCGCATCGCCCACCAAGCGCGCGGTTGACGGTGCGGTTCATCTATTCACGCGCTGGCTGGTTTGCTCGCGAACTGACTGACGCGCGGCACGTAGATGCTACGATCCTCAACTATGCGTTGACTCTCGAGCACCTCGAGAACGCGTTCTACTCGGGCGCGCTCAAGAAGTTCGACGAGCACGCGTTCACGAAGGCGGGCCTGCCCTCTTGGGCGCGTGGCCGGTTCGAGCAGATCGCCGCTCATGAACAGGGCCACGTCGACTTTTTGACCGCTGCGCTCGGCGACAAGGCGACCAAGCCTTGCGAGTACAACTTGTGAGTAGCTGTCCTCCCACATGACTCACACTGCGTGTTGATTATTCGGGACAGCCCGTACACCGACCCCAAGTCCTTCGCTGCCCTTAGCCAGGCTCTCGAGGGTACCGGTAAGATATTTCACCGTTAGATTAAATTTCGTTGCTAAAACATTGCATAGGCGTATCCGCGTACCTTGGTGCCGCCGCGCTCATCACCGACAAGTCCTACCTGACCGCCGCCGCCAGCGTCCTGACCACCGAAGCGCGTCACGCCTCGTGGGTCGCCGGCGCCGTCAACAAGGCCAACTCCTGGTCCGGCGCTCTCGATGTATGTATCCTCATCCCGAATCGTTGACAACCACTGACTAACGCGCACATGCAGGTTCCCCTCAGCCTCAACCAGGTCTACACCATCGCCGCCGCCTTCATCACCTCGTGCCCCTCGACGAACCCGGCCCTGCCCGTCAAGGCCTTCCCGGCCCTCAGCCTCCCGTCCGCCGCGCCCGCCAAGACCGTGAAGGCGACCTTCAAGAAGCCCGACGGCCTCGCCGACTCGACGCCTCTCTTCGTCGCGTTCTTCACTGGCCTCAGCCAGCAGGTCGCGCCGCTCGCCAAGGACGGGTCGGTCACCATCCCCACTGACCTCGTCGGCACCGTCTACGCGGTCGTGTCCACCAACAACACGCAAGCGACCGACGCGAACATCGTCGCTGGCCCCGCCATCCTCGAGTTCGCGTTCAACTCGGACGGCACTGCGGAGAACTAGGGTCGTTACCTACCTTCATGATCGAGGTTGATTAGCATTTTTACGCGTGTCGCCTTTCCGCCTTTCCGCCTTGACTTTTTTCTCTTCTTGCACGTTTTCTCCATTCGTCCCGCGTTGTCGTTCTGTGCCTGTCGTAGTCGAGGCTGGTTTGCGTAATTCAACGCGACAATCATTGTCCGTTGCCCACTGTCCTTTCTGTTCAAAATGCACGAAGTTCATGACCACTGCCTTGCCCGTCCTACCCCATGAGATCTTCCGCGCTAAAGAATTTGCCTTTGTCCTACACTTTTTCGAGCCGGTCTTCCACAGCAGCGTGGCGCAGTGGAAGCGCGCGGGGCCCATAACCCCGAGGTCCCTCGATCGAGACGAGGCGCTGCTAAGTAGATCTGATTTTTTTCTCTTTTTGTTTATCGAGTCATCGACCATCGGGATAACGCGTCTGTTTATTGTCACGTTACCGTGTTGTGGCGCAAAAAAAAACGAACGGGTTTTCTCCGTCAAGTTTTTTCTTTCTCGCGTCGTCGGGATTCTTGTCTACCTGCTTGTGCTCGGCAAAACGCATGAATGCGTACCACATCTCTTGGTCTGTCAAGGCGAGAAAGTTAAAGATTAAAGACAACGAGAAG
>KN832556.1:16657-119725 GCA_000827205.1 Plicaturopsis crispa FD-325 SS-3
CAGCAGGTCGCGCCGCTCGCCAAGGACGGGTCGGTCACCATCCCCACTGACCTCGTCGGCACCGTCTACGCGGTCGTGTCCACCAACAACACGCAAGCGACCGACGCGAACATCGTCGCTGGCCCCGCCATCCTCGAGTTCGCGTTCAACTCGGACGGCACTGCGGAGAACTAGGGTCGTTACCTACCTTCATGATCGAGGTTGATTAGCATTTTTACGCGTGTCGCCTTTCCGCCTTTCCGCCTTGACTTTTTTCTCTTCTTGCACGTTTTCTCCATTCGTCCCGCGTTGTCGTTCTGTGCCTGTCGTAGTCGAGGCTGGTTTGCGTAATTCAACGCGACAATCATTGTCCGTTGCCCACTGTCCTTTCTGTTCAAAATGCACGAAGTTCATGACCACTGCCTTGCCCGTCCTACCCCATGAGATCTTCCGCGCTAAAGAATTTGCCTTTGTCCTACACTTTTTCGAGCCGGTCTTCCACAGCAGCGTGGCGCAGTGGAAGCGCGCGGGGCCCATAACCCCGAGGTCCCTCGATCGAGACGAGGCGCTGCTAAGTAGATCTGATTTTTTTCTCTTTTTGTTTATCGAGTCATCGACCATCGGGATAACGCGTCTGTTTATTGTCACGTTACCGTGTTGTGGCGCAAAAAAAAACGAACGGGTTTTCTCCGTCAAGTTTTTTCTTTCTCGCGTCGTCGGGATTCTTGTCTACCTGCTTGTGCTCGGCAAAACGCATGAATGCGTACCACATCTCTTGGTCTGTCAAGGCGAGAAAGTTAAAGATTAAAGACAACGAGAAGGGCAAAACAAAGTGCAAAAAGATTCTAGCAGCGCCTCGTCTCGATCGAGGGACCTCGGGGTTATGAGCCCCGCGCGCTTCCACTGCGCCACGCTGCTGTGGAATCTCCTTCTCAAAAGACGTCTATAACATACGCAGATTGCAGGTGAAACACTGGAAGCAGTTGGGCGGCAATTTGAATTTTGGAGGGAGGAGGGAGGAGTGACTCCGCGACGATCAGTGGCTGATCATCATGTATTGAGCAGAGCAGGTCGGAGCAGGCAAGGACGCTAGCTTCAGTATGTAAGTTGGTCGACTGACCTGGTCCCGTGTACTTTCATGCTGCTGTACAGTGTGGGCGCGTACATTTCGTCCTAAAAGTCCTCCGCAGACGTTTTGCTGACCGTCTATAGCTCATACTAGGGAAGCAGCCGAATCGCGAAGTCGACACTCGAGCTCATACATACGTTGCCGACGGACGCTCTGACGCGACGTCCCGAAACATCTTGCGACTGCCGGCGCCAGGCTATGCTGCGTAGCGTACATAAATGCTCCCCCGCATCATCATCCGCCAGTATCGGCGAGCAACCGGCGAGCAGTTTCTGGTCCTGCAGGTGCCAAGTACTACTTATAAGCGCTTCAAGGGCATGGACAGGGTGAGGGAGAACGGGCCGCACACGTTTCGATAACCTCTGCATCGTGCCTGTGGACTGAGGTTGAACAAAGGTCGCTAGGTCGATACCAGCAGGCTGACGCTCTGCATATTTCTGACCATCTCCACTGCGGACCACATATATAACGATAGCTTCCAGCTTTTCGCTGAACAGTGTGTTTGCTATTTCGTGCCTATCCTCTTATACAGTATGCTGACATCGACGCGCAATTCCAGACCATGACGTCCAATTCCCATCTGTGCACAAACTGTGACGCCCCATTCGTCGGCTTACCCAAACTGCCTCGCGACTCTCCAGTCCCCGCTCTCCTCGAAACGAACAATCCTCCGCCTTTGTCAAAAATAGCAGATGTCGCGCACTTCGTCAGCGAGGAGACGTCACGTCTTGCAAACATCGAGCAGGAGATGTTCCGTGTCCAAGCGCTTGTTGACGCACTTGCACGCGAACGTCGCGCGGTAGAGGAAAATATCAAAAACCACGAGGCCCTCCTCAGCCCAATGCGCAGATTTCCTCCTGAGCTACTTTCCGAGGTCTTCACGCATTGTCTTCCCGAGGACAGACGTCCCAACGCCGACCGCTGTCCACTACTTCTCGGACGCGTCTGCCGCCTCTGGCGCTCGGTGTCGCTATCCACCCCTTTCCTATGGTCGTCCGCCTCATTCCACATCCGCGACAACCCATTCACACCTCCATACCGCGACTGGATTGCTCGTGCGCAGAGTTTGCCGCTCCAGCTAAAACTGGTATCTCGGACTCGTGACAGCAAAGCCCTCATGGAGTCACTCGCCTTTTGCGCGCCTAGGCTGCGCGAGCTCGAGCTCTCCCTGTCCACCGCCAACATCCGTTCCCTCGCGTTGCCGCAGACGAGCTTCCCGAACATCCAACGACTGCATTTGGAATTCGCCTGGGTCGGGGAGTCGGAGCCCGCGCCCAAGTCACTGGGTATTTTCGAGCATTGCCCCCAATTACAGCACGTCACCATCGGTATCGCATTCCGCCTCTCCGCCCTGGTCCTTCCATGGCATCAATTGACCAGAGTCACTGCCCGCCTGTCATATCTCGACGACTGGTACGAGGTCCTCCGGCGCTCGCCGAACCTCCTAGCCTACGAGGCCGTCGACGTCGGCAACCGCTGGCTCAACCATCCCAGCCCCACCTCCGTGGAGCATGTCGGTCTCCACTCCCTCGCGCTGCGCACCCAGTCCCCCGGCTTCTTGGGCAGTATGTTCAACCTCATGAGCCTGCCGAGCCTGCGCGCCTGCACCGTCACGAACACGTCCACCACCTCCGGCGCCGGGCCCAGCCCCCTCCCGTTCTCCACGGCGCAGTTCATCGCGTTCGTCCGCCGCTCGGGGTGCAGCCTCGAGGAGCTCCAGCTGGACGATGTCAGGATCTCGGCGGAGGACCTCGTTCGCTGTTTGCAGCACACGCCTGGGCTGGCGCGGTTGCAGCTGTGCGCGGATCTTGTCACCGGTGGTGGCGTTCTGGCGTGCCTGCGAGGCGGCGGCGGGGCGGGGTGTCTGGTGCCCCGGCTGCAGACTCTCGTGCTCGAGTTTTCGAGGAAATGGGCGCCACAATTTCTCGATGAGTTATGCGATGTGGTCGCGTCCAGACGGGACTTGGAGCCTGGCTCTGGCGCATCAGGCCAGTCGATCACGCCTATCAAGCGCGTCGAATTGATCTGCGCACAGCGCATCGCTGTGTCTGAATGCGACTTGGCGCCGTTCGACCAACTCAGGAAAGATGGCCTCGTCATCGAAATCTTTCACAAGTGGTACGACAAGGAGAACAGATGCTGGAAGTATACGCGTACCGTATGACGGCAGGACCGTCTTGTGATAGTACGTTTATCTTGCCTCCCAGCTCGCACTTTACTTAGCTGAACAATTCATGCAGCATGCTCTTGGTTATTAAGCCCACGCAGGCAGACGCAAGCCGCTGATTTATGTATGCGACGGCGACATCCTTGCCAATCATTGTTCTCTCCGACTCGGAGTCGCAAAGTTCTTTCCTGTGAAGTACCTAGCACGCCAAACGCTCTTCCAGCTCCGCATCGCTGCTCGGCGGCCGTAGATGTATCAAGTACCTTACCGTACATACTAACATCCCTATCTGAACTGTGTTATAACGATCCTGTGGAATTCACCGTAAACCTGGGGTACCGGGGCATTGTTCCCGGTATGGCAATTTTCCGGCTAGTCATACACGCGCTACGGCGCTAGAGATTATAGGTTTATACCGCGCTTTGCACACACTGGTAGCTGTCCTAACTTTCTCCTGAACAATGTCAACTTACGGTACGACGAGACACCACGGCCACTCGACGGCAACCTTTGCCACCCCCGCGTCTACCACACTTTTCAGACGCTTAATATGGGAGGGCACCGTCCCCCTCGAAATTCGCGTCGATCCAAAGGAATTGCCTGCGAATTCTGATCGCGGGCTCGAGTGCTACTTCATCCAAGCACCACGGGTCAGCTACCTGCCATTGCTGATGCCGGAGATCAAACAGTATCTCATGGACGTCGTGTTCGATGACGCGGCAGGCAAGGTGCTCAAGGAGGAAGACTGGTGGTTTGAGAGTGAGGAGGGCACGTTGATGAAATGGTACGTCGTGCCATCTTACGCACACAGAATACAGAGTGCTTAACATGCGATTTAGGCATTGGCCGATTGGTCTCATCTATGATAACCATACAATATCAACATCTATCCGTGCACCGCCGACCCCTGCGACGCAACCAGTGCCTTTGCGATTAATCCTGCATCTCGCGTCGCCGCCGACAGAGAAGCTTCTTCTGGCACCCAGTGCGGAGGCGTGCAAACAGGCATTCATGGGCCAGCTCAAGGAGGCCGATTTCATGCGCTGGGGAAACACGAAGCGTATGACTGGACTGCGGAAGGCGGAGCAAGATGGAATATGGGAAGGCGTGAAGGACCGTGAGTGTCTATCTGCGTCTCTGGATACGTTACGGCACGTTCTCCTTGCTCTGCGAGTCACAATCTCGCCCGCAAGGCCCGTCCGTGTCAGCACATCTGACACAGGGTGCTCATCGTCTCTTGCAGATAATTTCGATGATTACTGGCGCGTTGCCTCCAAGGTGACGCCGACCACCACCCCGACGCGGCCCCAATCGCCTCCCCCATCGTCGTCCGCCTCGGTGCACGCACGACCACCCTCGGCCGATCCAGGCGTCACACCAGATCGCGACGGTGCATACAGCGTCCGCAGCGTCCCCGTCCGAGTCTACCTTCCGGACGGACCCGTAATGCAAGACCTCGTACCGCCAGTATTAGAAGACGGTGGGTTCCCTGCTCCCCGATGATCCCTTATAAAACGTACTGAGCCCCGCGTTTTTTAGGCACACCACATACCCTGGGCCATCACCTGTCCACGCACATACCACTCCTATTCCCGGTGCAGCGGCCGAAGAACTCGGCCCCGATCGCGTACGCACTTGTGCAGGGCGTTCTTGCACCTCCTGAGTCCGAGATGGCGTGGCTCGGCGCGTGCATGGCGGGTGCGGATGGGTGGGTCAATGTCTGCATCGGCGTTGTTAGAGACGGAAAGGCGGGACGGTGACAGCCAGACGGTCCGCTCTTTGTATTTTTCTCCTGTCGACGTAGCTTGCTTTTTTTTGAATCGCAGTACGTGTCCCAGCCATTCGTTGCCATGATCTTGGCAGTGTCGGTGATTCAGAGTATGGTAAGTAGGCAGGCGTTGAAAATTGGGAGTCAGACATGGCCTACAGTCTGGGAGGATGTCGGGGTGCCGAGTTGCCGCGGTAATTTCACTCCCGTACGTTGCTTCTTCATACCGTCGAGGTCGAGCCAAGTCTCCAAAACGGTCATGCTGCTCCGGACTTCTCATTTAATATCCTATACGCACCGCACGACGTCGCGCGACCTATCCTGCTACCTCAGCTCCATGGGGAAACAATTTTTCTACGGCGGTTCTCAACCGGGTACGACCGACGGTTCACACTGGTTCAACTGGACGAGGCGCGCGGTCTGCATTTTTCTGCACATTTTCAGGGACTTTTGGCCAGGAGATCGTTGAGCACACGATAAACAGAAAGGTTTATCGGGGGCCCATGCGATAATGCTCGGCGGTCTGCGATTTGGCGTCGAGGAAGGATTCTCTGCTAAACCGATGGGGGTATCACTTGGAGGACACGTAGCACCCGAAGCCCGAAGGTGAGCCTCGTAACTACACTTTGTATAGCATGCATAAGAGGCTAATCACCTGCCAGTGGCACGCCGCCTTACACGCATGGCTACGGTCAGCTTCCATTTCTGAAAGACGGGGACCCATCGTCTCCCCCAAGTGTCACAAAACATATCCTCGCAATTGTGGTGCAGTCGCTCCTGTCTCATACGAGAAAACCGGTGTTTTGCATCACTGAGCTTCTTACACGAAATAGAGCGACTGCAACAACAATCCTCGTTCTAAGCCATGTGCAGTCGTATTCTTAGTATACTACCCTTCTCCGCTGTTCGCGTTCGAATCTCCCGCCAGGCATTCGACCTCCTTGTGTGCTGCTTATTTCGATCCGGAAATTTTGGGAAGTCAGAGCTTGACTTCTCCCTTGGAATGCGGATGTAACGCTTTGTTAGTGCATGGTAGGCATCCTTAGTACTAAGTGGTCTATTTTCCAAAGCGTGCTCAACATGACCGATGAAGTATGTGCCTAGCGCTGCCACGTACTTCGCCGCCCATGGGCGCGCATCTTGACCAATGCCGTCGTCGGAGTCCCTGGCTGCGACTCATCTCGAGCTCTCGCCACAATCACGGTGGGCTGATATCGGCGTGACAAGTGGATCCATCGCCACGGTGGCATGACCTTCCCGTCTGCCTGTCAGTATTATTGGCATATCTAGCACGCCAGCAAGGTGCCTTTGCAGGTACCATCTACTTCGGCGGAATGGAGGTCTGACTTGACAGCGATCACAGACAGATTTCTTCCGGGAGGCTACAGAGGTACCGCGCGCCGTACGTTCAGAAATGGAACAATTATTCCTATGTTGTCTGAGCCAGATCACTTGGGAGTAGGATGAAAAGCTGAGCGACTCGGAGGACGAAACGAGGACGCACCAGTGACATTGATCGCCTCGGAGCCCGCGGCTTTACGATCCACGTGAGAAAGACGCGCCTGCGCTTTTCGCGGGACGACCACTCAAAAAGTACACCGGTCAATAACTTGAAAAAAAATTCAGTCGCAAACCTCAACGCGCGTTTCAAAGTCTCATCTCAGCTAGTTTCAAGTCACTTGCACATATTATCATGCGGTCGTACTATGGGCGCGCATGGAGCTGGGAGCGCCCGCTGGGTCAAGCATCCAAGGCTGTACCGTGACGGCCTCAGCACACCTGCGAACCTCTTCGAACTCGCACCCGTGTATGATCGAGACGTTGTCTAGCGGGAGGGTTGGCATATATATCGCCATACAGTGGCATACGCTAGACACCGGTAACACACTCAACGTCACCATAGCAATGGTCTCGTGTCGACCACGAGATGACCACGAGTGCCACGCAAAGGCGGGGTCGGCAAAGGTGGGGAGTGGTTCGAGAGTGGCTCAATCTTTCTCGAGAAGCCATGCTAAGCATTCCAAGCATTACTAGCTAACCCTGGCCATACTGTACACCCATCGCATGGTAAATAGGCGATTGGTACACCACACCGAAACACCGACGACCGTTGCCGCATCCAAAGGCGATGCTGTGCGGTGAGTGAACAGTGACTAGTGATACGAACTCGGAGACTCGAGTGGATGCTGCATCGCGAAATGCTCGCTGACGAGAACCTCTTCTGTTAGGCATCACCGTCAAATACAATTTGCAGGTTTCTGACTGTTGGACCCTGGAGGACCCTACCGTCCTGCCAGTGCCCATCTGATGCGCCTGGTGATAGCTATCCATCTTCACCTTGCGCCAAATCATCGACGCAGCGGCCATCGGCGTGGCGGAGCGCTCCTCATCCCCTCCACTTTTACGCGTCGCAAACATCCATCGGACTTCGAGGCGAATACAAGTCCCGAGGCTTCGAGGTGATATCCCCGTCTGGGCGTTGGCACTGATTGAATGGTATGCCACGCGATGGTTTTGAGCTCTGTTGTGTTCTTCCCCGCATCCTGCACGCGCACGCGTATACTGATTCTTTTCAGAAGAACGAGAAAGTAGCATCGAGCGGATGCACGGCAGGATCTTGCTCGCCCATATGCGCCCAGCACAGATAATGGAGGTTCGCGTCTTCTGTCAGAGCATTGCTAGTTCCAGCCGGCCTCGACCATCTGGTCGACGCTCGCCCTCGTGAGGACTTGTCTCGTATGCGTATTCCGATCGTTTCATGTTGAAGAGGATTCTGTGTCAGGAGCTGCATACCATCATGCGCCCCATCGACTCCGAGTTTTACGCAGTATAGTAAACGGTGTGACATATGTATATTCCTTGTCTGACAATACACCTATCGTGAAACAACAAATGTTGAAGCATTGTAGCCTCGAAAGTCGGTCTGATATACAGAACATGCAATGGGACCCGACTACAAAATAAGTTACTAGACGCGACCATGATTATATATGTACTATGTTAACACTGCGCCGAGGTATAAGTGAGGACAGTCACTGGGAGAGCGGCGTTCTAAGCATTTACTAAGGAAAGATCAGAATAGACATGCGTCGTTAGCGCGTTATCATCCGCCCACGACCACGAGCCCTTACATGACGACGCAAAGAAATGGAGCTGGACGATGCTCGTCCACGTTACACGAAGCGTATGACGCTCGTGCTCGCTCGGATTCATCGAAATAACAGCGTCGTCAGACAGGCCGAGGTCGAGAGCCATCCGCATGGACATCTGCGTGAACTCGAGGATCAGAGAATGTTTGGTATGGGAACGAGCGCGGCACACACCTGGATGTAGGTGCGGAAGTCGGAGACCCGGTTTCCCTTGTACTCGGACCAGGCAATCAACATCAGCGCATGAAGTGCCTCGACGGATTGAGCATTAGACGACGACAGGATGTTCTGGAATTGAGAACATGATGAGCGTCCTGGTTTTCCGCATGCGATGGAGGAAGCTTACTTTGGCGTTGTTACTGTAAGTTTCGGCTACGCTTTGAACGCCTCGGACGGTCAGCTCGGGTATGTTGGAGTACCTGATGGTTGAGGTCAGCACATGCCCGGGCCAGTGATAGAGACGGGGGCGTACCGAACGGCCAAAGCAGCAATGCAGCTCGCAATGAGGGAGGACAAAGTGCCCTCCAGGAACTGGGCCAGTGTATCTTCCAAGGTCATGAATGGGCATTGTTCCGCGAACTCATGGAAGAAGACCTGAATGTAGTGAGGCATGAATCGTGGATGGGGCCGTCGAAGGTTCGTGGGATCGAATAAGGGAGAAAGCGGGGGATTATCGATGGATAGAGAGGAGTCGTTGCGTCTCGTGTAATACGAAGGACGATTGGAATGGCTACTGTATGGAGGCGACTCAAGCCGAGGGGGTGCAAACACGTAATCGGAGGAGTAGCTGCTGCTGTACCTGTCAATTATCGTGAATCAGCGAGGGGATCTACGCGGTACGTTGCAGAGACCATACATAGAAGAGTTTGACGTGTGTGGCAGCTCCGGAGAGTATGAAGAGTAGCGGCTGCTCGGCCCTCCCATATCGATGCCCACGACACCACTGGCGCTCTCCCTTGGGGAGTGTGATGCTGGCCGCGAGGCCGTGCGGACTGAATACGAAGGGTTCCTCGACAGCGCCGGCATCGAAGCCGATTCGTGCGTCCGGCTTTCGGGCCTGCTTGGAGGGTCATTTGTTCGAGAGCCACGCGATGACGACCTCTCTCCCGGGGACCGCTCTCTGGAGGACTCCTTGGAGTTCGACGTCGCGCTCGATCCGGCGATGGCGCGGCTGCGCTCCGCGAAATAACGCTCGCGGTCGCGGAAGCGGCATGAGATTTTGGCAACCTTGCAAGCCTCGCATTTATTCAATGGCGACGACGACGAGGATGGTCCGGATTGCAGACACTTGATCTTCTTCAGGCGACTGTTGAAAGACCGTAATGGTAAGCGCCGGCGCGACAAAGGCGCGGCTGAGAGAGTGCGCCATACCAGTTATCGCAAGATGTAACGAGGCGGGGCCTTTTCTTGTGGCCTTCGTTGTGCTGGGGGGATTCGATGATGAACTGGAAATCGTCCATTGCGGGAGAGAAGTGGATATGGGGATAAAAAGTCTGGCATTTCAGGTCGCCCTTTATAAGTCAGGCAGCGTACCGTTGGGCGCTTAAAGATCACGGGTAATGTCAGAGATATGGTTCTTCTTTCGACTGAGATCTATGAGATCTCGATCTACCGGTCGCGCTGCCGCATCCACAAGGCCCTCCTTTTTGTAAAACCCCGACACGGCCAACACAGCCAGTCTAAAACGAAAAGGTCCGTTAACGCAAGCAAGATTCGAGAAGCGAAGACCACAAACTGAGCTGGTTTGTTTGAATGCTGGAGGTGAACAACATACGACTTTCCTTCTTTGTCATCACACACCCGGCGCGTACGATGTCATCTAGGCATTGTCGGTACTCACCGCGGCTTACTGTGCCCATGCACTCACTGAGCGGTCGCTACCAGCTCCAGTTCGCCTCTTTCTAAAAGTCGATCATCGGACGCGCTGAGAACCTTTTCGGCATTGTAAGGGCCTGCCGCAGGATGCCGTGTAGGAATTTATGCGTTTTGTCATTCTGTGGGCGAGTCGGGACAGATTCATGTGAGGCCGGAGTCTACGGGAACATCCTATCATTTCCACCCCCGCAGCGACTCCGGTTCGTTGTAGTGATGGCGAAGACCGAGTCCTGATTGACTACGACCAGAGGAAAAGACGCCCTGGTATTTTTTTCACGACAAATGATCGCATATGCCGAATGTTTCGCGATCCAAGCTGTGCAGACTACATACACTGCATGAGCGAAGTAAACATACGAGCGTCGTTTCCTAAGTCAGGCCCGTACCCTTGTCAATTGCCAGCCACCAATCTGTTCAGGGCCGAGCGCCTGATTAGCATGAAACCCGACATGACCACTGAGGCGCAAAATTACTTGATCGCGAAGTCTCATGGCGGGCCAATCTACCGGGCGGAAATCGTATGTTTTGCAGCTCGCGTGCGGCGTGTCTCGGTGTCTTCCACTGAATATTTATAAAGAACAATCAATTCACCCCGTGGACGGCGGGAGCTTCGAGGACCGAATACTTCGCAGCTCGTCCGCATCCTCCTCTCCTTCCTCATCGGCAGAAAATAATAATCGGGTGTCGTGGGAGGCCGCCTCATCAAGCCCCTGAGGACACGGCAGTCGTTAGCATGTATCACAGGATACAGTTTCAGAAGACATGCCTCTCGATAATTGTCGTCATTCCCAGAGGTGAGCCGCTCTGTCTCCGCGAGCTCCAGAGCGTCTTCCGTGACATCATCTGCAACGATCGGGTTACCATGCGCGTCCAAAGGCACGTTTGACTCGATCGATTTGCGGTACTTGTGGAACGTGAACAACGATATTCCTGTTGGAAGAGACTGACACATGAGTACACGGTGGAGGAAACGCTTCCATGCTGCCCGCGAAACGCGTGGCACGGAAATCATCGGGGAAGAACGTACCACAGATGGTGATAGCGACACCCGTAATATTCAGCGGCGTAAGCTCGTCGCCAAAAAACCACGCTGACACGGAGATTGTAGATACTTCTTTCGCGATACCGGCAATTGACATGGGCACGACGCCAGCGCGTTGTATGATACTGTGATGGGCAGTCAGATATTCACCGACAGCAAACGAAACACATCATATGGCCCACGCACTAGAATTCACTCAGCACCATGCAGAACGCGACCACCCCTGGTATAAGGAGAAATATGATCGTGTGTAGGGTGGTCCCAACGCCGTTGAAGTAGGAGCTCGCAAATATGAGGTTCCAACGATCCCATGCTAGGCTGATAATAGCAAGTGTTAGGCCCATTGCGGGTGCAAGCCAAAAAATCGTTGCGGCGGGATTATCCAGACCCATTTTCTTGTTCTTCAACAGTAATTGCGTAAGACTCCACCGGAGACCTCCCAACGCACTGGCGCTTAGCACGAGAAGGAAACCAGGTAAGACGAAATGTGTTTGCGTCGCGACCATGAGGAGAACGCCGGAGAAGATGAGGAAGATGACGGCAACGAGCCGCCAGGAGAATGTTTCCAACCGAAAGAGAAACGCGAACAGTAGAACAAATATTAATCCAGATGATTTGCACATTGCTAGATGGTTTTGTATGAGATAATTAATCAAATACCTGGCATAGCCTGGCTTCACTCACTATAAAACGATAGTGTAATAGTTTTCAGTGAGAGGTTCGACAACCCAATGTCGAGTCCCGTTGTAATGGCCGTAGGTAGGGCCTTTTTCCTGCGACGGACAAAATTAGAACATGGTAATCGCATAACCGGAACCGACGCAAGAAAGCGTCAGGGCTCGGTGTAGTCCTGGAGCAGACGCAATCCACTGTCCCAAGAATGAGATCTGGGGACGGCTTGTTTACCGGGAATCGATCACATCCACCGTTGCGGCCCAGTCAGCGAATGCTGGTGCACTTAAACCTTCCTACGATGACGCGCCGAGAAATCGTGGACGCGCGTTATCATGAGGTTCAACCCGCTGACTGGGCACGAGCACATATCCACAATGCTGGAACGATGACTCACCCGTAGTCCGCACCCGTCGGCCTTCTCTCCGGTTTGAAGCGTGCTGGCCATGCAGCCCTCAGAATAGCTGCGAGGGCAAACTGCACGAACATGTGAAGCGTCGTGACAAAGAGCGGCCATGGAAAGGCAAAGTATTCGGGTGAGAACATCCACTTGTTATAGACGGAAAGAACTGTCGCGAAGAGGAACCTAGACATCGCGATATGTTCGTGTGCATAGTCAATCAAAGCAACGCGAGACAGCGTTGGAAACTTGACGTACCAGCAAGCTATGAAAAACGCGTTAATGAACGCGTTTCGCCACCAAAGCCTCTTCTTCTCCGCGACGGATGCCAGGTGAATCGAGTACGCCTCCTGAGGGGGCACGCCGATCGGTTCATGACTAGTTCGAAAGACATCCGGGTCCTCGACGTCGTATTCCTGGTGAGTTTGGGCCATGAAATGTGGAAGTTGTAGTGACTGCTGTAGACCGCAACATGAAGGTGCGCGGTAAGATGCCGTGGGAACTCTTTCGGGAGGGCCGCGTTTCCCAAATATTCGGGTTCTCGACTTGCTCTGAATATTCACGCTTCCCGATGCTTAGATTCTCTAGCTCACAGTCTCGAGGAGAATGCTGCGCTACACGCAGGCCACATGCATGCATATGAGGTATCGCCGCTATGTATCAAAAGAATTGACGATTGACGGCGCACGAAGCAAACTTCTGACAAGGAAAGGACTCGGTGGAAGATCGATGCGCCCTTTCAAACCGTTTTGCACGAGGTAGTGTGGTGGTGCATCAGAGTCACGTCCTGCTTGCACGAGCAACGGACGGCTTACTGCAGAATGGCCGCGGTCTCACGCGGAGGTGCAGGCGCCAAATCTATATAGGACTTCAAGCGCCCACAGAAGCCATGTATGCGATGAGATTCGTAATGACACATTTTGTATGCAGTAAGTCCCACCTATGTGCTTGATAATTGCTTGAGGAATGGGTTTCTTACGTTCGGTGTTCTACGGGCTTCAGGTGTTGGGATGTGAATTCATGTACCCTCTAAGGCGGTGATGAGTTATCATTTGCGTGTGTTCAGGCGTTGCATCTGACTCTTCAACCGGCAACTGGAGTATTGCCAAGGCGCTTAATGTCTGGTGGTAACATTGAAACCAGCCCCAAGGTGCTCCGGTATATCAAGCTGATTTTGAATACCCACGCAGCTCGCGATGAAGAATCGTTGTCGAGCGACAAACCAATGTATTCCGTTATGGATGCGATCGGCGTATTGGGACTCTCGGGTTTGAGGTTCGTCCTTCGGAAGCTTCACTTGACGGAGCGCGCCGTCTCCGGTTTACTAACTAACTTCAGAACCTTAAGGGTGCCTGTCGTCGTGTATGCTTCCAAAAAGGGTCCAAATCATGAACCTTGTGAGCCTGGTTTTTCGAGTGGGCAATACATCGGGGTGCTGCTGCAACTCGGCAATGGCGTCTGAATTTGCTATCTACTACACTTTCGCGAGCATGTCCGTCATAAGTGCCTCTTATTTGACTACATCGTTCCATTTTTATCGTCATATCATCACTGACACCCACTTCTGTAATTCTAGATGTATTGAAGGTAGCAGGCAATCGATAGCGCGGCGACCCAAAGACCACCGATAGGCTAGCTTTCTCGGAATCTTGTCGGCATTCACCCAAATGCCGAACGCGGAAGCGGTACAGCGGACGGACCTCTTTCCCAGACACACTATTCCTCGAATCGTTTGCTCAGTCGTGTGGACGGAATCAAGACAGAATACCAAACTGCGTCCGCAAGGTTGCCACCGTCCGTCGGTCCGCTCAACTGCTGAGTGATACGCCCACTGTTTGCTCCATGATGGCCCGTATTTATCTCAGTGATGCTTTCCAGGTATGGACTCGACACTCGCACAGTCAGAACGCGTAACCCGCTGAGTCTGCTGCTCCAAGGTCGCCGTCTGTGCGCTATGTTACCTGACCTTCGACATATTGTCATGGGCGGGCAAACGGGTTTCCCGTGCTCTCCGCGAAACGTGCGTGCGTGTACAGCGGAAATCTCCTTGAATCCGCTCGTATCCGAGCCTGCCATAGTCTCGGGATACTGACTATCAGAAATCCTTCTTCGCACCCCAGTTCCGCGAAATGCTACTGTGATTGCCCCCCGCCAAACCCGACATATGTGAACATGGAACTGCGATGCTACTAAAGGCCTGCGAAACGGCTACCTAACTGCTGCCCTTTCCTGAGAGAAACCGCCTCCTTCGTCTGCGAAATGGTGCAGGGCTAGCCAGCGTGTTTGTGATCGGGGGTGAATGCGCCAACCTTCCTGTCCGTTCTCCAGGTACGCCAAAGCTCAAACAGATGCTCTGTTTACGACGTTGCTCTCGGAGGAAAGAGTTGCGAAGACTCAGAAAGGTGCTTGACGCTTCAATCTGTTTACATTACTCTTCTCGAAGTCTAGGCACTGACGCCAGCCATGTCTCTGAACCAGTTCACGTACTGTCGGCACCAGTTCCTCGATGTACTGTAGTCGGGCCTGCTCAAGGATAAAACATTCGCGGAGTACCTCCGACTCGGATGTTTCGCGCTTACGACGCCGTTTCCAGGCGCTTATATTGCATGGCACTCCTTCGGAACGATGACCCATCGACATGCCATGTACCGAATGAATCAGCACCGTCATGCGCAGCAGACACAAATACTTTGCGAAATCTTCCCGAGTCTGCTTGGCCCCACATCGTTCCCGAGTGTCACCAATGCATCTTCCTACTCGATCTCGCGACCTCTCGTCGTAACCCGCTTCGACCAATGTCCAGAATATGACATCGCGATCGTCAACAGTATGTCCTCGCAGCGTTCTCCCCACCATCAGAAACTTCTACGCCCCAGCTACTGGCAGTCTTCAGCGAGCTTAATGTTGAGAATGACGTCGATATCACGGCTTTGAGCATTGAGCGGATGGCGTCCATGCTCCTCGGTGGGTCGCTCATACGCGTTTGATCGGCCACTCCTGCTCTCGAATTCTGACGCTCGTTGCACCTGCCAGAAATGCACACTCTCACCTGACCATAGCGCGAGACGCGATTCCCCGGCAATAAGGAGGCATGCCGAAGGTCATGTCCGGCACTGCACCAAGCCCCACGAGACCACATTTCTATGTACGCTGAGCACTCCAATTTGCCCAATGTCGAGCACGCCTGACTGACTCTAGTACTTAGTAGATCGAGACGGTGCCATCCACTCTCCCTAACTTGAGCCGCTGTCTCGGAATGCACGGCTGCAACGCTATCATCTTGAACGTCGATCAGGCCTCGGAAACGATTGCATTCCATCAGCGTAGCAGCTGACTATTGTCTACCGTAAATCACCCACATTTCTATCATCGGGCGCATAGGCCTTGATAACTATGCTACACTTGAGGAGGGTGCTTATGGCCGAGGACCGTGAGTGCTTAATATGTGCTGATGATTCCTAATCTCGACGATGTTCACGGAAACGTCGACTCCATAGTAAGTGGTGGTCGTATATACACAAACCGCATGCAATATAACCTGTAAAGACCAATTCTACCCACTTCATCTTGTCTTTGTAGCCTCGGATATAACTGATTTGCTTCCGCTCATTCGAAGAATTCGTAGAATTATATCTTGAAGGGATTCTTTTTGGGTTTGACATCGGTCTCGTGGGCGAGAACACGTGGATATGTTTGGCCAAAAAGCTGATGCCAAACAACGTCCGGAGTTGCTCACTGCGTTATGTAATATGTTGTGTATATATCTCAGACCTTGGACGCAAACTAAGGAATAAAAACAGAATTGATTTGTGCAAGTAACTTTAGTCCTGAAAATACGTGTATCCTGCACTAGCCGAGGAAAAGACAGCGTCCGGAGCCGTGCTGCAAGCTCACGTACACGATGAACTGGATCGCATCATGACGACTGTTAAGCCACAACATGGGCGCTGTACGTCTAAGTCGATCATCTCTAGCCTTCAACAACTCCTTCGGTAGGGTCGAGGCTGATCGAGGACGTTTTGGACGCTTGGTTTCGACTCGTTGATGAAGTCGGGCAGGTTCATCACGCACCCTGCGCCACCCGCCGGGATCTTGCCGATCAATGATCGCTTGGACCACGAGGGAAATCGGACATGAAGTGGGCCAACTGGAGGACCACGCGAGCTAACTAGAGATTCCGGGGACATTGAGTCGTGATCGCACGTGGAAAGGTAGCTGCACGTTGTCGGGGACATGGTGTTTCGCATATAAGCGATACAGCGAGCCTAGGCTAAATGTGGGCGACCAGATGTTATGGTCGTCCCCGGGATGCTTCGGAGTCGCAGACTGAGATGACTAGGACCGCCAGGGGTAGAGCTTTTTACTGGCTGTCGCAAAGGGGTCCTGATGTTTATCGAGAGCCGTCCGATACTCTCCATAGGCACGACGTCGGCATCAGACTTGGAAATTGAATGCGCTGTGCATATTAGGGGCACACACTAGAGAAAAATTTGCGAGGGTACCAAGGGGTGCAACCGATCGCCGGCTAAAACACGCAAGACGCGTTGAACGATGTGGCCCAAGCCATTTGTACACGGTTTCATCACTAAAAGTAGCGAAATCGATCCGTCGATTGAGTGGACCCTAGTGGACCTCGAGAAGATGGTGGCGCGGTAGGCAAAGGTCGGTGGAGAGGCGGAACTCGCTTCACAAAATAACACGTGGAGGGGTCGAAGGGCTCCGCTGGCAGGTAGGGCGAGGAGCGGCCGTCCACAGAGTCGGTCTCCACGAGAAGCGCATGCATGTGCTGCACGCTCTGGGAAGTCTGTAGAAGCAGTTCGGCGGGTGGGTTCGCGGGGAGCACACATTGGCATGATAGTATCACTGAGCGGATGAAATTCTATCAAGGTGCATGTACGTACAGAGGCAATGCAGTGTGCTAGGAGTGCATAGAAAGGGCCGGCACTGTTCGCGCGCATAGACGATGGGCTAAGCGCGGATTCATGCTATTATTTGGCGCGTCGACAGGCGAACACTCAAACCAAGAATCCATGCTCGGATACGGACAGTCATGCTTCAGCCATCGGTGATGACCATACATTTACGAAGTAAACTCTCACCATCTGTGACAGTGATGTCTTTGCAAGACAAGCAGTGCTATGTGTTGAGCGGCAGGGCTAGCAGGGACGAGCCTCAAGCCCAACACAGATCTCAAAGTATGAGACGCGCCCGTGTGCGTACAGATTAGGGGAAACTTGTAGCGACATGATAGGGAGAGATGCCCCGTAAGTCTCAGGATCGTTCGTATCGATGTTGGTAGAGCTGACGCGAACCCGATAGAGGATATGGCAATGTGGGCCTGTACAAGGTTCGGGTGTGGTAGCCGTGGGCCGCCCAAGGACGAACAGCATCGCACGTTGTATCCTCCAGAAAGATAGGCGTGGCACGATGGAAAGATGACCGTAGAACCCGTCAAAGGGGTGACCGTACATCGGCGAGATGCCTCGTGCGTTGGGAACTAGGCTTTGCAAAGGATAGCACGTTTGACCTGCCGTTTGCGACATTCGTATGTCGAGTTCTCTGGGAGTATTGATTCTTCGTCTCCGACGTCTACACCAGCGATCGAATGGTCGACAGAGATATGCATTCGGTGTCCACTTGCACAACGTATAATAGACTTTCGAGGAGATGGAACCCAAACACAGATAGCCTGAGTCGGTAAGTGGTAGGTTCCCGAGTAAGAGAGCTACAATTAAGAATGGAATGGATATTCCATATTTTCGTCAGTCAAATATATGCAGGTAATAGCATGGCATGCCTCACGTCGTTCAACTTTCGCGTTTTTGTATGCTAAGGAGTCCAAAGATTTCTGGACCTCTGGGCGTTCATGACGGTAAAACGCAAGTTTGCCGCTGATTTGCCGGAACGAGATGACGCGTCGGCGCGTCCGTCGTCGACTCTTGTGTTCTGTTTCCTACCTTGCTAAAGGGCATCTCGACGTCTTTCTTTTCTCCTCCAAACGATACACGGAAAATATGGACGAAGAGGAATCTAATGGGTGGCAGCTCACGGAATCGTACGTTTCTGTCTTTCATTTCAAGCTGCAGCAACGTTGAAATGAGAATGTAGGGACCCGGGCGTTTTCACGTCAGTACCAGTTTATTCTAGCACATTAGTGCTTCAATAACGCCCCAGTAACCTGCAGAGAACTCTTAAAAACACTTGGGGTGCCGTTCATAGTTGACGACCTGTACTCTCTCGACCCCGACTCGCTCGCGTCGCTGCAGCCGCTTCACGCCTTAATTTTCCTCTTCAAATGGGTTTCCCCTTCCGCCTCAAATCCAAACGCCAAAGCCACCGGGCAACCAGATGCAGAATTCCCTGGATTTTTTGCCAACCAAGTGGTGAACAACGCGTGTGCAACTCTTGCCGTGATAAACGCTCTCGGGAACATTCCATCACTGCCTTCCACTATCCCGGATTCCCCGCTTCAAAACCTTCTTGAATTCGGCAGAGACATGGACCCGCATACGCGCGGATACGCCGTCGTGTCTGCGGACTGGCTGCGCGAAGCCCACAATGCCCTATCCCCGCCTTCCGCGGTGTCGCTTGATGGTTTGGGCTTGCCAAAAGGCGAGAAGGAAGACGCGTACCATTTTGTCGTGTATCTTCCCGTAGCTGGTGCTGTTTGGGAGCTGGACGGGTTACAACAGCATCCAATACGGCATGGTTCGTACGACGAGAAGGGCGAAGGGTGGTTAGCAACCGCCCGGGAGGTTGTTGAGGCCCGTATCGGAACGTACCCTATGGGCGCTGTAAGTTCCTCTTCGTATTTTATAATATGTTTTTAATCTAAGCCATTTCTAGCTCGAATTCTCGCTCCTGGCTTTACGTGACGACCCTCTGCCCTCACTGCAAGCGCGTCTCGCACATTTGCAGGAGACCGGTGGCAATGCGACGGACGTGATCGTCAAACTCGCCAACGAAAACGCGAAACGCGAGAGATGGGCGGTTCGTGCTATTGATCCTTCTTATTTTTTCCATTGACCGAGGCCCACTTTTCACAGTTTGAAAATTCTTTGCGGAAGCATAACCACCTTGGCCTGGTCCATGCTTTGGTACTGGCGCTCGCGAAAGCGGGCAAACTGGACGCCGCGAAAGAAAGCGCCAAAAAGGTGATGCAGCAACGGCTAGAACGGAGAAGAGAAGTAGGCATGGAGGAAGATTGAGGGCCACAAATGCTGCTTCATGCTGCTCTCACCTGTAGTTTATCTTTTGTTTCTTGGACCCACCACAACATTTCTCTGCTTCCTATTTACTTCTGGCTTGCTTGTACGGTCGATTATCGTGATTTACGAATAATTTACACTCGACTTTGCTGGAAGGAAGGAAGGAAGTTGTATTATCCTGGCGTGGTCCGCGTCCCGAACATGGTGCTGGTATTGGCTGCAACGCGCTTAGCGAACCTCGTGGCGCCGCCTCTGTATCAAACTTCAGCGCTTCAGCTTCAACTACAACTTGCGCACAACTATCACTGGCAGACAACCTTTACGATGAACTCGTCTCCTGCTCCCTCCTCGGATACACGGGCGACGACGACGAATGACCCAAGGGCAGCCAATCGCGCACGATTCGAGCTCGAACTTGAATTCGTGCAATCCCTTGCAAATCCGTTTTATCTCCACTCGCTGGCGCAGCAGAACATCCTCGACCAACCGGCCTTCGTAGGGTTTCTGCAGTATCTCATGTATTGGCGCGAGAAGGATTATGCTAGGTTCATCCAGTGCGTGTAGTTGTTGGAGAGGCGGACCTCGTATTGATGAGAGATCGCCTCACATAACTCGACGTGCAGCTACCCGCACGCCCTACACCACCTGGAATTGTTGCAGCATGCCAATTTTCGCTCGGAAATCAAGAAAGATGAATGGAGAGAATATCTCAACCAAAAGCAGTTCGACCATTGGCGCACATGGTAAGTAGTATCAGCAACTCGCATCTCTCTGTATCTCAACTTTTGCCTTGCAGGCGGGAGCCACGGAAGGATACAACGGGAAATGACGTAACGAGCAACGATGCCATGAAAGTTGACTCGTAGTCCGAGTTGGCGCATAGCTAGGACGGTATGTATCGCACGGTGGGCTGGTTTTGTCATCGTGTCAATGCAGCACTGAACAGATGTCCATACCCCAGAAACTCGGCATGTTCGCATTGCGAATTCCAGGAATCTCTGCGCAAAACGCCGCAGTCCTTTCGATGACATGTGCGGCGTGCTACTAGTATCACAGCAACCCACAGCCCTGCAATTCACTGCACAGTATCTTCGCAGAGCAGCCTCTACCCAGGCATACGAACTGCTCTTGCGAGCAGGGCGTGCATAGATAGTGTGCCATCCTATCCATCCTCTTTCTCTGACCCCATCGTGTAGCTCATGCCATTGCAATCTAGGATTCGGAGCTATAAATAAATGGCTATCTCTATGTCTGCAATTGACAGCTTTACGAGTTCCTCAAATCTTAGCGCGTACGAAGCTCGTCGAGCAACTCGTGACAAGACATTGACAGTTGGGGGGTCGTGACTGCAGGCACTGAGTCAGTAAGCGAGGCGAATGCTCGGTGTTGTTGTAAGCTGACTGATTGACTTGTCTTCCAGATGGAAAGAGTGTTCTAAGAAGTCAAACAACGTTTGCGATAGGTTAGCACGACAGTGACCTTGAACTTTGTGCAATTTTTGGAGTGCTACGGCGTTTCAAAGGCGTATCTCCTTTGTCCTGCTGGTTTTCACATGCGATGCCTTCGTTTTTAGCAATTCTCATATTTGAGGAGACATTGCGGCTCGATGATTGCGTTCGCCCCAGAAATCATAGCCTATCACCCATCAAGACCTTCCGTGAGCACCCCCGGCGCCGACTGACTTCCTTTTCCCACCGAAGTTGCCTCCGGCTTCCTCAGCGTCTGCTATCTCCACCACTCTCGGGAACATGTCACCGTCAGATGACTGACCACAACTTTCACAGGTGCAGGACCTACTCCAACTCCCGCGTTTTAATCCCAACGAAATTCCTCCCGGTGTACTTTGGCCTACAGCGCGGGGCTTTCCGCGTTCACACCCGGGTTCCTAGCTGTTCTACACGGTCGTTCATATCCAATGTGGTGACGCTCGGGAACCTTTTCGGGATCCCTATCAATGCGCCTTACAGGGACCACTCTTCCTACACAGCTGTGTCTCGGAATCGGACGCCCGTCACGGTTTCCGCAGGTCTCCAAGGAGATCCATGCGAAAGGATGACTACACTGGCGCCTAACGATTGCTTGTTTAGCCATTCTATCAGGCGCGAGCGATAACCGAACTTCTGCCCATTCACTCCAGTCGCCTATGGCGTTCACGAAACTATCCCGTGAACTGGTATATAAGGGCTGTTTAGGTTTGAGCGTTGTGTTCTTCATTCACACTATCTTCAGCATGCCTTCCTTCACTTTTGAGTCCACCGCTCGTCTCTCCTCAGGTATCGTCCTCATATCGTGCCTCTTATGTGACACCTCTAGCGTCTAACATCACGATTGCAGGCTACGACATCCCCCTCCTTGGTTTTGGCGTCTTTCAGAATAATGACGCTAAACCATCTGTTGCTGAGGCTCTGCGCGTTGGATATACGTACGTATAACACCCAGGTAGCAGGGGTAAAGCGACTGACGGGCTGTGAAAAGGCACATTGACTCGGCCCAAATGTACAAGAATGAGGCCCAAGTCGGAGATGCTGTTAGGGAGAGTGGCATCGATCGCAGCGACCTCTTCATCAGTACGTGAAATTATATCCACGGGACTCTCTATGTTCCTTATGCGTAGCCAATGTAGCTAGCAAGATCTTGGGCGTAAACCAGGGGTATGAGAGGACTCTCGCCTCTGTAGAAGAATCCCTTGACGAGTTTGACTTCGATTACTGTGCGTATAGTCGCGGCATCCAAGTGTCAATACTGATCGTGTGGATCTAGTGGATCTGTTCCTCATTCATGACCCCAAACCTGGCAAGGAGAAGCGCCTTGCCACCTACCGTGCACTCCTCGAAAAGCGCGACGAAGGGAAGATACGCTCAGTCGGGGTATCGAACTAGTACGCGCATTTGATTGTTAACGACATCCAGCGACTGATTTATTGCCTAGTGGTGTACGGCACCTCGAAGAAATCAGAGAAGCAGGCCTCGAGCTCCCGGCAGTCAACCAGATCGAGGTATTCAGGTCTCCTATCAAATCGTGAGATTGCTCACAAAGAGGCTTTCGGAAAATCATTAGCTCCACCCGCGTTGCCAACAAAAGTCTATCGTCGCATACTGCCGCGCGCACAACATCCTTGTGCAGGCCTACTCCCCGATAATGCGCGGAAACTTTGACGAGCCCATCATTCAGAAGCTTGCTAAGAAGGTATGCTATATTATCATTATTTGTGGACGAGTCACGCTCATATTCGCACAGTATTCTAAAGAGCCCGCGCAAATTCTACTCAGGTGGTCGCTCCAGAAAGGGTATGTCTCCCGTATGTGTCCTGCTCTCTACCTGCGCCGCTAACGCTGCTTCGGCAGCTATAACCCGCTCGTCAAGTCCGCAACACCCGCACGCATTCAGTCGAATGTGCAGCTGTACGACTTCAACCTGAGCAACGAAGATATGGCGCAGCTGGACTCTCTAGACCGGGGCGACAAAGGTGCACTTCTCTGGAACCCTGTCTCCTCCCTTTGATTTCTTGTGGAGGTGCGGTCCAACAAATTTACATGAAGTCGGATTAATATTCAATTTGTATACCGGGGATGTATAACGCCTAGTGCGAAATTAGATGCCCGTGAGATTAACATGCTCGCACTGTGTTCTTATTTAAAACTTCACGGGCCTGCGTTCTGTCCCTCGAGTCAATTACTCAAATTCTGTAGGTGACCGTGCGGTGGCGCGCGGGATGATCGCATTACAGTGCTAAAACGGCAAAAATACGGAGCACTTCTTACCGGAAACAACTACATACCACTTGCGAACTGCAAGCCCGTGGCATAGAGTCTTCTGCTACATAGTGATGAACGATCTGAACTTGCAGTCGGTCGCCTCCCTTTCTTCAGGTAGTCATTTTTCGAGGATTATCCGATTGCAAAATCTTGACATCCAGACATCCATAGGCCACAGTATTCCTTTGCTCGGGTTCGGTGTTTACAAGAACTTCAACACGGAAGCGTCTGTTCTCGAAGCTTTTCGTGCAGGCTATAGGTGCGAAACCGTTCAATGGCGCTTTAACAGCACCGACTAACATACTATCTTGTGCCTGCCTCATCCAGGCACATCGATTCAGCACAGATATACAGGAACGAAGCTGCTGTCGGAGAGGCTGTCAGAGACAGCGGGCTCCAGCGCGGAGACGTCTTCATAAGTGCGCAGTCTAGCCAACAATCTTCACCGCGTCGTTGATTGTATAAATACGAAGCCACGAAATGTACTTGCAAGACCCACGGATACGAGAGTACTTTGCAAGGCGTCGAGGACTCTCTGGCACGATTCGGATTCGACTACGGTACGCCCAACCCGCATCATCTGAATTCTCGATCCGCTTAATCTAAGTACTTGCAAGTTGATTTGTTTCTGATACACGACCCGTTCTCCGGGCCCGCGAAGCGCCTAGCGACCTACCGCGCACTTCTCGAGAAGCGCGATGCGGGCAAGATAAAGAGCGTTGGCGTATCCAACTAGTGCGTCCCTGTATCGATGTGGTATTATCAATGTTCAAGTCTTATATGACTCCTGAGACTATGGCGATGATCGTACAGCGGCATACACCATATTGAAGAGATAATGGCGGCCGGTTTAGAGCTGCCTGCTGTTAACCAGATCGAGGTATGTTCCGCAGTCATATCTTGCGGACGTTCTCTGGCATTCACTTATTAATCCGACATGCGCCTGTAGCTCCATCCGTTCTGCCAGCAGAAGCCGATAGTCGAATTCTGTCGAGCGCACGGAATATTCGTGCAGGCGTACTGCCCCATGATCCATGGAAAGATGGACCATCCTGTTATTATGGATCTCGCAACGAAGGTCCTTCTCCCTTACAAACCTCGTCTATGCAAGAGATTGGCTAACCGTGTCCGACGTTCATTTACACAGCTAAAAAGAGATCCTGCGCAGATTCTCATCCGTTGGTCGCTTCAAAAGGGGTACGTACACCCAGACTGCACTCATCATCGCATTCACCATCCCGTCCCTGACTTCTCTCTGCAATACCCAACTAGATTCAGTCCGCTGCTCAAATCCGCGACCCCCTCTCGCATCGTGTCGAACGCGCGGGTATATGACTTCGAACTGAGTCCCGAGGACATGTCTGCACTGGATATGCTTGATAAGGGGGCAGACGGCGCTGTTAGCTGGAACCCTGTCGGCGCGCCGTAATACGACGATTTGAGCAAACGATGCTGGTTACACGAAGCTCGGGCGCTCATTCTCTGTGGGTGTTATTCAGAGCTCATGGTATAGAAGTGGAAGCGTATCATCCGTCCAGTCTAAGCCTGTACTCTACAAATATATACTCTCTAAGTCTATATGTACTCTCTAGATCTCTAAATCTCCAAAATTGAGCAGGGTTCAGTAAGCAAATGTATGCAAGTTAATAAATATGAGTGTCTGGGCACCCCAGGCGCCGCATCCAGCCTATACCACTGTCTTCGTCCGCCACTCGCATTTCCTGTAGTCCCGTGTCCGAAGCGAGACACTGATATCGAGGCACTCCTCCCGCAGCGCTCTCAGCGGCCGGACCTCCTCGTCAGCAATAGAGTCCTCTGCACCGGTCAGGTTCAGATCTACCCGCACGAGGGGTACCGGTGCCGACGTCCCAGCGTCTGCAACCCGGAACCGCGACCGCACCATCTCGGCGAACTGCTTCACAAGCAGCGGGTCTGCGTGCACGTCGTGCAGCACGAGCGTCTGCAACCGCGGACACACCTCGCCTCCCCGGAGGCTCTCCATGACCGCGTCCGTGATGTAGTCGCACCCCGCCCCGCGCCCGGGGCCGCCGTGGACCTCTAGCTTCCGCAGCGCCGGCAGGCGGGCGAGGCAGCGCGTGAAATCCGCCTCTGGCAGATGCACGTCATCGAGGCGCAGTGCTTGGAGCCCGCATCGGGAGCGCGCGAGGAGGGAGAGGAAGGGCGCGACGGGGAATGCGAAGGCGAAATGCCAGCTGCTCGAGTTCGTGATTGTGCAGACCTGGAGGCTGGGAAGGGCGAGGTGGTCGAAGAGATGGGATACGGCGTATGGGTTGCTGGCTAGAATGTGGAGGGAGATGAGGCTCTTATGCTCACGCACAGCAGTCTGGAACGCAGCCGGAGAACGGAGGGCCGGGTCTGTCAGTGTGGCGATATCGTCCACGGTATACTCCTGTAGACTGGGCGACCACTCCAGGACGTTGAGGAAATCCTTAACGCTCCCAAGCTGCGCGGTGAGTCGGGTTAGCTGGTGCCACGGCAGTGCGGAGAAGGATACATCGCGCAGACGGTATTTGATATCCACGTCCCGCAGCTGCGGGCAATCCGCAAACAGACCCGGAGATCCAGCATCCGGCTCGCGCACCAAACGATACAGCTCCAGCTCCAGCCGTCGCAGACTGGGGAAGCCGCACTGCGGCCACGCGAGGGAGTGCAGCGCGAGGAGGTCGGGAGATAGGTACATGTGCTCGATCCGCGGCGCACACGAGGAGAGGATGTCGGTGATCGCGTCGCAGTAGTTCCCCGAGATGGTCATCGTCAGCGGGAGCGCGCCGCTGCGCCCGACCCAGTCCCTGAAGTGCACAGGACGCGCTTGGTACTCGAGGATCTTCACTGCAATGGAGGACCAGAGCTGCGGGGTGGAGTGCGAGATGAGGCGCCATGCGTGGCAGACGCGGCCGAGGAGCAGGGGAGCGCGGTCGGCCCGGGGACGCGGGTCGTCCGTGAGGCAGTGGATGAATATCTTGGAGAGCATCTCGGGGGGAAGTCGACGGATTGGTGATAGGAGGTCTCGGTGGTCTTTCAGTGACTTTGATAACTCCGTTCGCTTCCTGGAAAGGTTCTCCATGACGGCCTGCATCCGAGCCATCTCTGCTTCGACAGTGGACAGACTAGACTCTAGTGCATTGACAGTCTTGCGAATGTGTAAAGCCTCTCCTGGGAATGGGAAGGCGTTCGTCCCGAGTAGAGCGGAGACTGGAGATTGGGAGGGCCACCCAGTGGAGTCGATAACAGGAACTCCGCAATTTCGGCATGATGGCTCGGTGTGCGACATTGCTCTGCTGTAACGGCATGAAAGCGTAAGGTAAAGGTGAGAAATCGATACGAAGGTGGGAGCTACTCGCACATACGTTTGGACTTAAGTGGTAGGGTTAAGCCACGTCGAGGTGTAAGGTGGTTCTGCTAGATAGAGCTGAATGAACACGTACTGCAAAGTGAGAAAGGTATACACGTACGGACTGGGGCGGTGCAAAGTATAGTTGATAGATAACTCGTCTTGAATTGAGCCGAACACCAGCTACAGCCCAGAACGGTGTGTTGCTTACGGTCTAAAGCTTCAAATACTGCAGAAAGGGACAAAGAGATCAGCCTCGTATGGTTTTGGACTAGCTGGGAGAGGTTTCGTACCTCTAGTTCTAATAAATATAGCGATTTTCTACCTCTATACGGCTGCCAGGCGAGGATGATAAGCCTCGGAGCGTGCCAGCTGTCACCAATTCCACAGCAATTCCGCCCTTTAGACACGGGTAAACAGAAAGGAGAAGAGATAAGTCTTGCGTGATGTTGGTTTATTGAAACGGTCTGCTTACCTGTCTCCTTAATAAAGATAGTGATAAGTCACCTCTATACGGCTATCGGACGAAGATAACAAGCCTTGGGCGTGCCAGCTGTCACGGAATCTACGGCAATTGCGGTTTATCGAGGCCTTTGGACAGTACTGAAGCTGATGATGAAGTGCTACGAGGCCAAGGCTCTCGCTTGAAGACCCCGCCTTGCAGTCAGAGAGGACTCCGTAGAACTAGTAGCTTATCAGATAGTCAGTGACTCAGTTTGGGTTGGGCGTTGAGTTGGCACCGCGCCCTGCTTCGATTGATGGCGCACACACGTGGCATCAACGTGGCAATTCGCCCTGTCGGCCGCTTACACCCGCGGCAGGCAGCTCTAGGCAGCTTGCCATCCTCCTCAACGTCGACTCAGACTTTGGTTGCTTGGCTCAGTATCTTGCATGAGATCGAATTCGCACTGCTTTACTGCTCGCTCTACTGTCACAATCCGCCACCATGGCACCGGTGACGTTGTATAGGCACATCTGCGCATTTTACAGGAATTGCATCGCCCAACTCTAATTGTTCGAACTTGAAACCCGGGTACTACAGCGCTGAACATTCTACATACTATAACTTCCGAGGTGAGTATAGTATGCGTCCGTGCTCAACGGCTTTGATTGAGCGCTGATTCACGCCAAGAGTTATCTACCCCCTTCAGCGCTTCAGCGCTTATTTGAGTTCATTCCATCACTTCGAATAGCGATTGGTGGTAGGGGGCTGCGTTTCACCAGCTCGTAGAGCGACCACAGGCCACTATATGGCTGACTTGTACGCTCGGCCATCGGGCATGCTACCATGCAATCGTGCAGCTGGCACGACCGCTGAAGCGTGATGCAGCGAGCTTTGAGCACAAGACATGTAGTGGACTGGGTCCGCTTGAATCGCCGGTAAGGAACATGAATGGTATAACTAGCTTGTGAGCTTTGAGGCCCAAATACACACCCAATCATTCTATCTTCTCTTCACCGCAGGTAAGCAGCCAATCGATGCACGACTGCCCTACATACTGACGTTGTCTCGTAGGATCGGTCTAATCATTAAACACCAGCCTTAGTCGCTTCATACACTCGTTCATATAATTCTATATTACGATGGCACGCTTTTCCATTTTCGCCTTCGCCATTTTATGCACTGCACTCGCTGTCATGGCTGCGCCAGTAGACAGGGTAGGCACTCAACTCTTTACTCAGCACGTCTGGAATCTGACGCTTCGTTTTTATCAGACACTCGAACGCCGTTTCTCGCTGTCCCTTCCTAAACTTTCGGCTCCAGCCAAGCCAGTCGTTCCGGCCGCGAAACCGATCGTACCCGTCCCGAAGCCTGTCGCTCCTGTCCCAAAGCCAGTCCTGCCAGTCCCGAAACCAGTCCTGCCAGTCCCGAAGCCAGTGGTCCCAGTCCCAAAGCCAGTTGTTTCAACGCCAAAGCCAGTCGCTGCCCCGCCAAAGGCAGAAACCGCTCCCAGTGCTGCGGCCGCTTCACCTGCCTCCCCCGCCCCCATCGTACACACCGTCAGCACGGCCCCCGTAGAGACGCCAGCTGCGTCGAAGGCCACCGCTGCAGCCTCGTTGAGCGCAGCATCACCACTCGAGCCTACGGCAGTCGCTGCATGCGCGAGGCCCGGGATTGCTCGACGAATGCTACGCTTCTTTGGGCGCGCGGAAGCTGAGTAGCTAAGGGTACAGCGGCCTGAAGTATTTGACATAGTTGCCCAATAGTTGCCCGGTGTATGTTCAGATCCTTAATATGTGCCGCCATTGCTAACATACCGTTCTTGCTCTGGCTCCTCTAGATCCATTCCTGGATAATGAATCAATGTGTCCCGTCGAGTCGAGCGCATTCGTGGATATGGATGTCAGATCTTCCAGTAAATATTAGGCGTCCGAGGTCTGCGTGGTGAGTACATAGGGGCGCACAGTACTACGAAAGTTTCCTATTCCGTCTCTCATCGATCATCAATCATCAATCGCGAGCGTTGAGTTCTTGTTTGGGCGAAGCCCCTTTACTCTGAGTAATCCAATTGACCCACCATGCCGCCGTTATGCGTCACCGATTGCGGGCTTCGAGGTGGATAAGAACGGGCTTATAAAGGTAGCAGAGTTCGCAAGGAATTCTTGCTCTTACAACTTGCTTACACCCCCCATCGAATATGTCCCTTACAATCCAGTCAACCGCTCGTCTGTCTTCCGGTGCGTTTCTTCTTGATTCTTTCTCATGTGCTGAAGACTGACGTTAATGAACACTCACTCAGGATACACGATCCCCTTGCTCGGGTTTGGTGTATACAAGAACTATGACGCGACGCCCTCTGTCCTAGAGGCGTTCCGAGTGGGCTATCGGTGCGTCGACGTCGCCTCCCAGTTCTTTGACTATCATATTGATCTACCACACAGGCACGTCGACTCTGCACAGATGTACAAAAACGAGGCGGAAGTTGGGGAGGCTGTCAGGAAGAGCGGTCTTAACCGCGCTGACCTGTTCATCAGTGCGTGCCATACACGTATCCTCGATCCCTCGACGCGTTGCTGACTAGCGGAGAGCAGCTACGAAATGCGCTAGCAACGACCACGGATACGAGAGCACCTTGAAAGGCGTCGACGAAAGTCTTAAACAGTTTGGTTTCGACTACGGTGCGTCTTTCGTACGCGGAATGGGCTACGGTGCACTACTGCGAATTCGCTATGCTTTTTCTGACGCGACCTTTTTCCAGTCGACCTATTCCTGATCCACGACCCGATTTCTGGGCCGAAGAAACGCATAGAGACATACCGTGCGCTGCTCGAGAAGCGCGACGCAGGCAAGATTAGGACTGTTGGTGTCTCGAACTAGTGAGTTCCTAGCTTCTCGTTCTCGTTGCTCGCGCTGATGGAGCCGTTCAGCAACATTCATCACCTTGAAGAGATCACAGCAGCGGGGCTAGAGCTCCCAGCTGTCAACCAGATCGAGGTAAGCCCTCCCTTCGTCTATGTCTTTGTAATCGCACTGATATATGTTTGTGTAGTTGCACCCCCTCTGCCAGCAAAAGCCCATTGTCAAATATTGCGCGGAGCACAATATTCTCGTACAGGCGTACTGCCCGATTATCCGCGGACAGATGGACGACCCAGTCATCCAAAAACTGTCATCCAAGGTTAGCTTTGCCGCTTTCCTGCGAAATGAAATGGTCTAAACACAGAATCAATAGCATGGGAGGGAGCCTGCCCAGATCCTCCTCCGCTGGTCGCTTCAGAAAGGGTACGTCACTCATATACTCTTCTCTTAGCGTATTGATCTGATCAATGTTTTTCTTTTAGATACAACCCACTGCCCAAATCCTCGACGCCCTCGCGCATCGCCGCTAACGCACAACTGTACGACTTTGAGCTGAGCGCGGAAGATATGGCTGCGCTCGACGGCCTCGACAAGGGTGCTGCCGGGGCTGTTAGCTGGAATCCCGTTGATAGGCCATAGGTTGTCTGTACTACAGAGATAGCAAGACCTGTACTATGTACCGCTCAACACTTGTACTTATGTACATGATACTGTATGTATAGCATTATAAAACGGCGGTGCCGCGTCCGCAGAACTCCCAGGATTGGCTCTCTTTTCGTCTACTACTCAGACTCGCAAAGCAGAAAGAGTCTGCATGCGCTGCGACTCCCAACATCCCAGTATGCACATTCCACGCGATGACCGACTACAAAGGACGGTATTTTCCTATCTTGGCACTCATCAGAATCGCGAGCGTTGAGCCGAAGGCACACGTGGCTGCCTCGAGCGAGTAAGCTGCAGCTTGTCAGCCCGAAGTGCCATTTGTTCCGGACCCACCGAGCAACCACCAAGTGCTCGTCGGATTGATTCAGTGTCGGAGACCCACTTGAGACCCACTGCCAGTGCCGCCGCCGGATACTGAGCAATGGCAGTGCGGTATCTGAGGTGGGTCGATCGCCATCTTATATAGCCAGCTTCGCGACTCCTCCTCGTACTCAGAATTCGGTACATACTTCATATACTCGTCATTTAGCAATACTATGACGTTGACAATCCATTCAACTGCTCTCCTCTCCTCCGGTAGGTCATCCCTTCTATAATCGATGCGCTGAGCCAGCCGTTGACAGACCGTTTCCCGATGCAGGATACACCATCCCCTTGCTCGGCTTTGGCGTCTTCAGGAACTACGACGCCACGCCGTCTACCCTAGAGGCATTCCGTGTTGGCTATAGGTCTGTCGAGCTCACAGGCTGTGGCGCGTTCTCTGACTGATCAGTTGCTATGTGACATAGGCATGTTGACTCTGCGCAAACGTACAGGAACGAGGCGCAAGTCGGAGACGCTGTCAGGAAGAGCGGACTCGACCGCGCTGATGTGTTCATCAGTGAGTTTCCTATATGTCTCATGAACACAAGGCGCTCGCGGTGCTGATAGTCGGAGTGTAGCAACGAAGTGTGTCAGCCACGACCACGGATACGAGAGCACCTTGCGGGGTGTCGAGGCAAGTCTGAGACGATTTGGGTTTGGCTATAGTGCGTTCTTCGTTCACGGAATGGACAATGGTCGACTGCACTTGTGTGCCGGTATACTAACGTGACCTCGTAGTTGATTTGTTCCTGATCCACGACCCCATGTCGGGGCGGAAGAAACGCATAGAGACATACCGTGCGCTACTTGAGAAGCGCGATGCAGGCAAGATCAGGACTGTTGGTGTCTCGAACTAGTAAGTTGCCAGTCTTTTTTCATCGTCGCTTGCGCTGATGGAGTCATTCAGCAATGTACATCACCTCGAAGAGATCGTCGCAGCGGGACTGGAGCTCCCAGCTGTCAACCAGATTGAGGTGATTATTTCCATCCACTCTGTTTTTGTAATCGCGCTGAGACAAGTTTATGTAGCTGCATCCGCTTTGCCAGCAAAAGCCTATCGTAAAATATTGCTCGGAGCGCAATATCCTAGTACAGGCGTACTGCCCGATTATTCGCGGACAGATGGACCACCCAGTGATCCAAGAATTGTCATCCAAGGTCAGAAATTCGTTGTGTTTCCAGTGCAGGAAATGGCTTAAGCATGGATATCCATAGCATGAGAGGGAGCCTGCCCAGATTCTCCTCCGGTGGTCTCTCCAGAAGGGGTACGTCAATCGTATACTTTCTTGGCAGCGTATCCATTTGATTGATACATCCCTTCAGATACAACCCGCTGCCCAAATCCTCGACGCCCTCCCGCATTTCCGCCAACGCACAACTGTACGACTTCGAGCTGAGTGCGGAAGACATGGCTGCGCTCGATGCTCTCGACAAGGGCGCTGCTGGTGCTGTTAGCTGGAATCCTGTGGATAGACCATAGACCATCATCTCGATGGCGACCGTCATACCACGGATGTGATTGTATAAGGGAGTACCTGGAAGTTATGGATATTTATGGTACTTGTGAACTTGATTGTGTTTGTAGCATCATTCAACGCGGCGTTGCCTGTACGAAGAACTTTCAAAATCGGGTTTCTTATCTCATCTACCCACCAAGCAACGATAGCGTACACATGCTGCGACTCCACATACATTTCCATAACTCCAAAGCAGCAAACGACACCCAGTCTCACGTCTACCAGGGGTACTTCGCGCCATCATAGCCAATGAATGTGCCCCCCGTCTCCTCGCGCGTGGCCTCGTCCACTCTGGCGATTATACCCTTGACACTCTCCTCGACGGAGATCGAGGGCATGCTGCCCAGAGCCGGAACCTGCTCTACCAAGGCTTTTGCTATTCACAGAGAGCAGGAATAAGCACTATTCAGATGTACAGTGAAGGCGGGGAGATACGTACCGGTCTCGGTGGAGACGACACCGGGATGCAGCGCGAACGCGACTGGAGGGCGCTTAGTAGATATACAGTATGCAGGGCTACTTCGACAAAAGACTCACTAAGGCCCTCGTTCTCGCCATTAATCTTGCGCGTAAGATAGTTCACAGCAGCCTTCGACGTGCCATACGCAGCCAAACCCAGGGGGAACGTCGCCCCAATAGTGATCGTCCCGCCGACGGTAGAAATAACGACGAACTTCGGCAGCGTCGCCTCTTTCAGCAGCCCGTACAGCGCCTGGAACAGCACGAGCGGGCCGATCGCGTTGACCTGTCAACAAAACGCGTGAGCAACTTGGGTCGGGGGGTATGTGCGGGGGTAGGTACGTACGTCGAAATGCTTGCGCACCTCCTCGACGGGCGCCTCGTGCACGGGGCCCCACCACGTCGAGATCGCTGTGTACCGTAAGGGAAGTCATGGTCAGACATTATCGGACAGCGGACAAGGAGGAGAGTGCACATACCGGCGTTGGCGATGACGACGTCGATGTGGCCTGCAACTTTCTTAATGAGTGCGGCGGCGGCCTCGTTGTCGGCCTTGTCACCCGAGGTGAGCTGCACGACGTGCACCTTCCCGGGGTGTGCTTTCGCTAGAGCCTGGAGGTCTTTGGCACTAGCGGGGTCGCGCGCGCCGGCGAACACGATTGTGTTGGCGCGCTGGGCGAGTGCGGTGACTAGTCCGAGACCTGGATAGAATTTTGATTAGCTGAATTTCGCGGCGAGTGGTCAAGACTTGACGTACCGATACCGCGGTTTGCGCCAGAAACGAGGTAGACAGTGTTGGAGGACATTTCAACTTGAAGGTGATTTCTTTGAGATTTGCGAGTGTGTATAGTGAATTGAAGATGCTGCTGAGACCTCCAACTTCGAGCCCTCTATTTGTACCCTACGCGGGCACCGCTGTCGAGGTATTGTCAGAGCACACCGTGTACGCTGGTTGGCCATATTCCATGGATTTAACGTCTTCAGAGGTATTAGGACGTCGTTGAGGACTTTGGAGGGCATTACTGTGCATCTTTCGTAGTCCAATACCGAGATATTCGGTACTTTGGCGTATTTCCTGTTGAAAGCCGCGGATTGATCCATGGATTGCGGCGTCAGAATGAGCAGCTTACGAAGAATGCGTTGACATTTCTGTACTCGCGGCGGCTACAGACAAAACATAGCGATGCTAGGGGCTTGTAGCCTGCAACAGATGACCCATTTCGTTGAGCCGTTTGTAACAAGGAACAAGTATGGGGCGTTCAAGTCTCAAGATCGTCAAGGATCGTCTCGGTGCATGAAACCTCCGAGCAAAAATATTGATCCGTGCGTGCAAATCGTAGATCCGTCAAACATTCCGTTCCGAGACTTCCGTTGATTAAATTTCATTTTCGGTGAGCACACACAAGTACAGATGAGTAGTAGATAGGACAACGACAACAGAATAAATTGATAATGGTTGGGTTGGTATGCGCAGAACAGACTGTAATGAGTAGAACGAAGTGCGTACGAATACTGTGTACAATTTTTGTCGCGTCCTATTAGTGGCATTAGAGTTACACATTGCGGCGGCCACCGACCGACGACGGGTAAGTAGAAAGCAACGAACCGCAACGAATAAATTACTTCCCCATCGCGCCCTCCTTCCACCTCCGCTCGTTCGCTCGTAAAAGTCGTAAGTAGGCGTGCTCATATGAGGCCGGCATCCGAGGCCTTCCGCCGGAGCTGGCCGAGCGGCCCGCTGCCATGCTTGCGGCGCTTGTACATGCCCTCCTGGCTCTCCTCGTCCTTGACGGTGTCGCCGAGGTCGCTGTGCTCGACGCCGCCGCGCCACTTGCGCGTCCACTGGTAGTCCTCGAAGCCCGCGTCGCGGATCTGCTCCTGCGCGGTGAACACGTTCCAGCTCGTCCCGTTCGCGAAGTAGTCGTCGATCTGCTCGAGCGGCCGCCCGGATGTCTCCGGGTACATGTAGATGATGAACGGGATGACGAAGATGTTCAGCGCCGCGAGTAAGAGCATGACGCCGTACTTGATCGCTTGGAAGAGGAAGGGCTATATTAAGACGCGTGGGTAAGCGGGCTGCCGAGGGGTGTGGAGGTATGTGGAGGCGTACCGTAATCATTGTCACGACGCCGTTGCCGATGCTCCAGCCCACGACACTCCACGCACCACCCTTGGCGCGGACGTGTGTAGGGAAGAGTTCCGTGGGGTACAGCCAGGGCGTCACAAGCCATGTCGCTCCGAATGTGCCCGTGTAGAGGAAGGTCATCGCGACGACGGCACCACCGAAGGCCTTCTGATGAGGGCCTGCTTGCTGAGCGTCTGTAGAAGGATTAACACCTGAGCGCCCCAATTTCAAAAGTAAGAATAGACGTACACTTGTCTAATATACCCCCGGCGAGTAAGAAAACAGTCATGGCGACTGCGCCCCATACCATTGTACTCCGGCGGCCGCACCGGTCGAGCGTGAACACAGCGAAGAGCACGCAGAACATGTAACTCAGGTCATTGAATCCGGCCAGGTACTTCGCCTCCTGCTGGGCGTAGCCCGCGCCCTTGATCAGGTCGACCGCGTACACTGTGATGACACCGATGCCGACCAGCTCCTGCATGATCTGCAGCCACACGCTAAGCACGACGCGGCGGCGCAGCTGGCGCTGTGCGGGCGTCTTGGCGAAGATCATCGTGAGGTAGCGGTTGTCCGCGGCGTTTTTGCGGTCGCGGGCCACGCTCGCGACGATCGTGCGGAGTTCCACCTCGACGTCGCCTGTGCGCGTGGCGGCGAGGACGTGCCGCGCCTCGGCGACGCGACCGACTTTCGCGAGGTAGCGCGGCGACTCGGGGAAGAACGGGATGAAGACGAGGATGGTGAGAAGGAACACTATTTGCAGGGCTATTGGAAGACGCCAAGCCATGACCTTGTTCGCCGAGGTGTCCGTAGCGCTGTAGTTCACACATGAGACACGTAAAAGTGCACTAACAAAGAACACACTCACATTTCTATCCAGTAAGCGAGGGAAAGACCACCGATGTTCAAGAAGAACTCGACGGCGAGGAAGCTTCCTCGGGCCTGGTGACTCGAGACCTCTGCACTCCAGACGGGAATGACGGCGTCAATTGCCCCTACACCGAGACCAGTGACGACGCGAGAACAGCACATCCAGGTGATGTTCATCGCGCTCGCCTGGAATGCGGCGCCGATGATGGAGACGATGACACCGAGCATGATAGCCGTGATACGACCTGACCTGTCTGCTATGGATCCGCCGATGAGAGCACCGATCAAGGAGCCACCATAGTATACCTGCAGAAGGAGAAATAATTGGCACGGTGTTGACAAGGCGGTACCGAGCGACATACCGAAACAATGCCTCCCAAGGCCGCCAAATTCCGCGGGTTACCCTCGGTGGGGTAGATACCCATCCGCGTCAGGTAATCCTGGTTGAGATTGACCTGAGACATCACACCCTGGTCGTACCCGTAGAAGAGGATAGCGAGACCAGCGAGAAGATTTATCGCCCAGTAGTAGTGATTGGGGTTCTTGAACTCGAGCATGCGCTTGTCGGAATAACCTGGCAGGAACTTCGACGCCCACCATTCTGGCAGTGGCGGCACATCGTCGTCCAAGTTCTCGTGGAACTCTGTGGTCGCCTCGTCCTTCGAGTTGTGCTTTTCGTTGACGATGTGAGTAGTTGTGGGAGAGACGGTGGAAGGGGTAGAGGAGGGGAGGCCGCTAGACGGTTCCTGGTCGGTGCGCATGGTGGTGGGAGGAGAGAGGGGAATGGGGCGCTAGGGAATGGGGCGACGTTGACGCGAAAGGCAGGCCGTTTTTAAAGGTTTTTGGAACTTGAGCAGGACCGTCAGCCGTTCTTCGGTTACATTTGAAATAAGGTTGCTCACACATGATGTCAGATGGGGCAAGGTCAAGGAAATATTTTGTGCACTGCCCAGCGACTCCAACGGCGGTATTTCTGCACGACCGAAGGCCATCAGCCCCGGATTTTCCAAGCGAGAGCCAATTCCGAACCGAGGAGGAGCTTATTCTGTGTCCGTCCCTGGCAAAAATCGCAAACCACCGCACTGGCTCGCGCTCGGCGAACTTGACTGGGTCAAACGATACGCATAGAACGGACCTTGCGGGTCCTTATCGATAGTACGGCGTCGGCATGCTGCATCTGGCCTTCTCATTTTCCTTCTCTCCGGTCGAGAAAAGACCTTTTCGGCGCTGAGCACCGCGCGGTCATTATAGCTTTGGCCGCGCTAGGCCCGCAATTAATGAAAGGACGATCAGGTCAACGAGCGTAAATCACGATACCGCCGCATTGTCACAATCTGTGTGCGAGTTTGCTACACAAAAGCAGCCCGAAACAAGTGGTTTTGGAAATAACGAGGAGCAAGTTCGTGGACAGAAGAGACGAAGTCCAGGATCGTTGGCGTTGTGGCGTGCGAGCCAATTGACTCTGGCCCCGCGCAGCCCATTGGTTCGCGTTTCTTTCCCCTCCTCGACTTTCCCATGTTCAATGGCGCCCCGCTTCCCCGCATTTCCCCAGACTGCATATGCTTTACTCCCTATTGTTGTCACGACAGCTGCCTAGCGCCATCAGTGCGGGGTAGCTGCATTTTTAGCGACCTTGGTACACCAATGTGATCATTCTTTGCCGCGGAATAAGACGCGTATCATGGCATTGTTTATTGAAGTTGGAGACTTTGTCGATGTTCGTTGGCACTTGCCACGAGGAAATCAGTCTCGCAAAAATTCGCACCGGTATGTTCTGAAACGCCACTCTCATTCCGCGTGTATCATATAAACACTGACTCGACCAACCACAGAGAGAATTAGCTTCAGGAAGCACTTAATATCCTGATACTCGATGGTGCATCAGGCCCGATGGTCGTGCCCTCTGGACGCCACTACCACTCTGCATTACCCAAACCGACGCGTAGCTGCTGATCTTCAACGATCAGTACACCTCGGGTATCCTGTCCTGATCCCCCCTGCTCTAGGCTAATGATCGTTTGCACAGTCAAGTAATTGGCTCCCCCAAAATACGCGTTCCAGAGCATAGCCATGGCCCCAGCCAGGGCTTCCGCTTTCGCGCTGCAGGTGCATTTAGTTAGTGCCTCGCGACGCTTTGAGACCCCATCTCTTCTCATGGTCTAAACAGCCCAAGGTCCTGGAAAAGTGATTCGCGCGGTCGCAGCCGGACGTGATCAATCACTTGCACTCGCGAATGGAGTTGATCAGTCAATTATCCTCGCGCAAACGTTCCCTGAAGCTTTTCGATGCTCTGCCCTGTCCCTGTCCCCCCCAGCTTCTCGCACTTCCGACCTGCCCCGGACAGCCCGCACTTCCCTGCGGCTCGCCGCGGCGGTTGGGCAGAAGCACGTACTGACATACCTGCCACCCATGACGCCCCGTTTCCCACCCGCCCGTGGCTCATCCATGATCCCACGCGTCTGCGGCGCGACCCCCCGATCCCGGTTTTCTCCCTCGCACGCGGATCACACCACACAACCCCAGTGCGTACGTTACCTGCCCAGCCCTACGCGTCCCACCCACTTCCTAACGGTCTGGGTTCGTGCTCGTGTCGCAAGGATACGCGCACGTCAAGTAGGGCTGCGTTCACATGAGACGAGGCTACGAGCTTGAGCCTGGTCCGTAGCACTCGGAGCAAGGCTGAGGCTTCGCGTGCGTCCGCGTTTGGGCCTTAGCTTGCTACAGCTCTGGGCCGTGCTATACATAACTGTCAAAAGCACTTTCGCCGCGCGCGGCTTAGTGGGTATTCTTAAGTTTTGCGGCCCCGAGCGCCGAAGGCGTTTTGACTGCTTCTTTGCCTAAACACAACATACTCGGGTCGACAGTGGGCTGATACAAGATCGCGGCGCTCGGTTACATGTAGGGGTCTGCTTCGTGGGTCCTTGAATGCCGTCGTTTGTCAATTGTCTAACCCAGTCACCTACTACAGGTTGCCGGTGCGCGGACACTGGCCGGATCGACTCCCGCAGTGGTCACCGTAGTGTTTTGTGTATCACTATCGCCAACTACGTACGACTGTGCGCTGGCAATATCACATCCAATGGCCAGAATGTTCTGCGCCGCATACACGGGATAACTGGGCCAAGACCAGATACGCTGTGTCCCAGCTCCCGACCTATCGCGCGCCTGCTCAGCTCCACCAGTGTGTGCACATCCTCTATCGCGTTCTTCTGAGCACATATCTCGAGCAGACCTGCCTCGAGCGTCGCATACCTCGGCACCAGTCGGTACCGCGCGTCCTCATCCCCCTCTTACTGCGCCAACTTCCCACCGATTATCGTGATCATCTGCTTCTCCTCGCATTGCTGTTCCCACGCCGTAGCAGGACGCTGCTGCTATCCCCCTCCCACCGATATTAGTGCGTCGAGGCTTCGCGGCTTCGACCCCACATTCCGCGTTATCGGCCGCCATCGCACTATCTGATCCCCCGTGGCGTGCGTCGCGCTGGCCAGTAGCATTTTTTCGCTCGCCATCTGCATCCGCTTCCTCAGCTCTAAAGCCTAGTCCCCAGGCAATCCCCAGGTCTGTGATTCTCCGTGCAGCGGCGGAGAGCACCGTGGACGTCGAGAAGGCAGTGAGTACGTGTGTTTGCTGGCCCTGCCAGTGCTTCTCTGTAGTCATACAGCTTTTCATTCGTCCGCCCGCGAGCGCGATGATAGGTGTATGTACGTGGAATATATGCCGCCGCTTGGATGACGTGCGCGACAGCCAATGGGCCACGTCTGTCGCCAATAGTCCCGCGAGTGCGTGCGTGGACTATCAGAGCGTCCGCGTAGAATCGCGCGGTGCAAGTACTGCATAATGGTACTCTACCCCACAGCGATGGACGTTTTGTCCGCGAGGCTCGTGTGCGCAGACGTCATGGGCACGCTATGGCGAGAACCTCTGTCCAGCAGCTTCCGTGCCACGTCGAACGTATCGTTGTCGATCGTTCTCTGGTCAAGCATCACCTGACAGCAGAAGGACGCGGTGAGACAATATTAGGCCGCAGGAAACTCATACGACACCACAGAGCATCGTGTCCGGGGCGTTTACAGACTTCGTTGTGTCCACGCCAAACGGCCCCTCTGCATGCATGCTCCCAACGCACGGTGGGGTGACCTGGGTGCCCTGAATAACGCAGTAAGTATACATTCGTGCAGATGACCTCTGCGTACCACATACCTCACGGCTGTTGAATACTAGTGGGAAAGCCTTGGCGTGTCTCTGTACTTGTCCAACAGCCAGGCCTGCGCAGACACAGGGATCACCGTCATACTACCCACGGTGAACAATCACGATGGTCCTTGGAAAATAGTCAAGGCACCGGGCACCGGATCGAGAACGCCTGTCACATACTACGAAGCTGGCCACACATTCACATCCAGCAATTTCCCGCCCATAACAAGGAGATCCGCGACTCACCCACTGTACGCCCAGCTACTATACCGCCGGCGCGCTGATTTTCGCGGTCCCGCGGCGGTTGAAGAACTGGCCACCGGGCTCGGCGGCACCGGTGCTTAGGCTTTCGAGCCTCAGGTCTTCCAAAAGATAAAATAGTTCTGGAAATATCTTTTGTCTTTGTGTCGGCAGAACCGCAAGGAAGAAGAATGCTATTTCGATTTGAGGGGGCGAAGTCAGAGGTGAACAGAAGTGAAGCGGGAGTGATACTACGAAGGAAATTGATGAAAGTCAGAGACAATACTTGTGGGCGGTCGAAGGATGGCACTCATCTGCATTTCCTCATGTTGTCCGGTTGGAGAAAGTCGTATAGAACGAGCGCTTACTACTCACATAAGATACAATTAACGCAGACGTCTGACCTGCGGGGCAAGATCCCTGGAGGCGCTCATCCGGAGACCTAGAGAATGGCCTCCAAGCGAGGCACGAAGCAGTATTGGTAAGAAAACGTTGGAAATCTGAGCCACGGCAGGCACCAGCGCCCGCGGGGTTGATAAAGCACGGATCATGGTCGCCCCTGGACATCTACAAGATAAGTGAGCATACTCAATTACAGAAGACACAGCGATCATACGACGAACTTGAGCTAATAGCATTCGAAAGGTGCTCGTACGGGAGAACGTCGGTCGCAGATTTTTGCACTGCCAAGTCGCCGGGATTCTGCGTTCCATTGAAGGGCGAACTATGCCGGCGTTGGTGTAGACGCTGGGTCTGCTTTATGCCGTCTTGTCCGCTGACGAGCGATGTGAAGATATGGTTCAGAGTACAAAGAAATGTCGGGCTACAAAAGCAGATTTCCTTAACTTCCTTAACTTAACGATAGATTCTCGATTAAGGTTGCCACGTGTTCGAGGACTCAACGCCGACTAAAACGAGCGGTGGACGGATACGGACACAAAGTTCAGGCACTTTGTCCGCCACTGCTATACACCCACACTCCCGAAAATTTTAGCGCTGAAATACCAAGAAACTAACGTACGTCGCATGTATTTGTGGCCGGTTCAAATGCTTCACTCGTGCCAAATACCAAGACTCGGCTCGCCAGATTTGAAGTGGGAGAACTCGGAGTAAAGTAAAACGACAAAAGAACGCAGGCCGTAAGATGGACGAGTATGATCTTGTTCACTATCCATTGTCTTATATCAGTACACAATGACAAGGACTGCAATCAAGTACTCACTGACGACTGTCAAATATCTTCCCGATTTGTATGTGTCACGCTTAGATCTACTCCCTCGGACACGGCTCTTCTTTCCTCTCTCACTTGAAGATCTATCCTGTGGGTTGTCGATCCGTTTGAGAAGGTATCTGAGAAGACCTCCCGCATGAGCCTTATCTTTAGGGAAATATTTTTCGGTTGATTTTGTGTAAACGCTGAGCGCTTTCTCAGAGTCAAAATGCACGACCGGTTCGCCCGTGGTAGCTCTATCGACCAGGTCGACCATATTGACATGGGTAGCTTTCACGGCCTGACCACAGGAAACTGAATGACAGATCAGCACCTACACGTGAATGCGCCAGCTTGTAGAACTCACCTTTCGACACGCATGAAGCTCTGTCGGTACTGGGATGATACCCAGGATACGACAAAGCATCACCCAGAGGGCGACATCATTCTCGTTTGTCCCGTAGATGCGCTTGAATTGTTTCGTCAGGGCGATAGACAAGCGTTTCCGGGCCTGAGTCCGCCGCTCGTCTTCCGGGATCCACTCGCCCAATTCAGAACGGTGACGCTTTTTCCAGTCGAGAAATGGCACAGCTTTTTCCAGTCGAAAAAATGGCACAGAGAGTAGAATTCCATCATGACCGGATTGGATGGGTTGTAGGGATATGCAGGGTATGTCTCAAGAATTTCTTGATGTGGTCTTCCGTGTCGGCGTCAGCTCGTCTGGTAGGCTTGTGCTTGTGCTTCTGCGTTTGGTCCTGCTCATATCGGATCAGTAATGCTTCAAATATGGACGCGTAACATGGCGACTTACAGATTTAGGCCGCGAAACACCAGCGCTCTTCGAGGAGAGAGGAGCATATCGGAACCGAGTGCTCGGGCTGAATGCAGGAAGGCGAGAGAGATTCGATAGGGGATGGAGAGAAAGGTGACTGGATTGAAAACTGCCTTTCAGCAGTATGCGAGCTAAAATCATCACGGCTATGTAGGAATGCAGTGAGTGCGAAGAGATAGACAATGGGCAAGCATTTATGTCTGCAAGGAAGGCCCCAGCATGTTGCGCAGCAGACTAATGAGGAAATGAACATGCATGTTCGAAAAAGGCAGGCAGCGTCGAAGAAGATTTAAAACAACATGTGGGAGTACGCATCTGTAACCGGCGCCTATCACGCCCTCGATCGACGCCCACATGTTCGACACTGGACGTCACTTCCACGAGCACAGATGATAGCGTTGATTATGGGAAACATACGTTTATATAGCAAACAGTCTACCGAGCCGCACCCTAGGTTGCGCCAGAAAGTACGGGAGCTGGCTACTCGCCGAAGACGACGGTTGAGCGTCGAACCAGCATGAACACAGTAGTACAAGGATATCTAGCCATCAAGTTATGTCAACACTCACCGGCGGCCACAGAAAACACGACCAAGTACTTACCGTTCAAGTTAGTGGGACGCTTCCCCGCGTCAAATGGACCATTCATCTACGCCTAGAGCCTTCTCGATATCCAATTCCGCGCTTCGGCTCGTCGATTTGACGCAGTAGATGTTTAAGTAGGCCCCCTGCGTAAGCCTCTTCCTTGGGAAACTTTTTCCCCGGCGTATTTCTGGTGTAATGGCTCAATTTTTGCTCCGAGCTAAATATCATGATGGGCTTGCCCGTCAGAGGCGCCTCCAGCAAGTCAACGATATTGACGTGGGTATCCATCACAGCCTTTTGGTATAAATACTCCTTGAACTTTGATTATGGTCGACGCAATGAACGACTCACCTTTCGACATGCTTTAAGCCCCTTGCGTACTGGGACGATGCCGAGAATGCGACAGAGGTTCTCCCATACGGTGACCTCGTCCTCCTTCGTCCCATAAGTGCTATTGAATTGCTCCGTCATCGCAATCCTTAGGGACTCTTGGGCCTCCATCCTCTTCGGATGCTGTCTGTCCCAGTGGAAGAAATCGCACATTCTCCAAAACTCCTGCATGATGGAGGAGGATGGGTCGTATGAAAATGGAGGGTATCGTTCAAAAAATTCCCTGATGTGGTTGGGACCGATCTGGGAGCTTTCGGGCCTCGTCTTGGTCTTCTCGAATGGGCTGCTCTTTGGGGCTGGTGGTATCTGTGCATATAAGATAGTCAACTCATAACGTAGTGCGGGAGCGCACAAGATTGTGCGACGTACTGTGATGGCACAACCAGTCTCAGATCTTATCGGTATGATGTGATTGTCGGGGCACTTTATGCCTCGAGGGCATGTTCGAGAGGTGGCGAAAGCAACGCACGGTTTTGAGGCCATCTACGGGAGCGCGCTGGAGGAGCGGTAATGGACTTAGAGACCAGGAGGACGATGTTATCGATAGCGGCTTTTGGTATGTAAGCTGAGGCTTCAGAACACATGCGTGAGGGAAATTCCCAGGACGACTCACAAGGGAGCAGAACGCACCGTCGGCTGCACTCCACGTTGCATTTAGTTTAGACGCTCAAAGACCCGTCAGCGATGGCCGCTTCCCCGCAATCACGGCGCAGCATCGAGCTTTAGACTCGGCTGCGGGGAAGACCCATCAAATTGACCAGGCGAGCCTAGGGATCCACAAGAATATCCGTCTGGCGGCGAGGGGAAGTTATACATGTACATAGGGTGTATTCGCAGGGATACATATTACGGTCTTTTGGTAAGAGGTCAAGCAGTACCAAATCACAGTAATATCTATCCATGCGAATGCGCTCTTATCCATCACATTTTCACCGTGTACACTGCCTGAGCTTGAACCGAGAGATTGAGTATCGATCAGCGATTTGAAAAAGAACAGCAAGACCGATATATGTATTCACGTACAGAACAGCGCCGATGTCGCCGCTTTCCCTAACATGATATCTGAATCGATGGTGTAGCCATGCATTCTAGCAGGTATACGTCCTGTAAGGCATTTGCCCCTCAAGCATAAGTAAGCATAGCACAAGGTAGAATGCACATACATGCGAGAACCATCAGGCTGCCGTGGCGCACAGGTCGTGCAGTAGGATGATGGCCCAGAGCGATGACAATCTGAGCATGCATTCGCGTTGTCACTCAGAAGCGATAATCGAGATGGTGTCAAAGGTGCGTAAGTAGCGCATAATAGTCTGCGCAGGTTGTTTCACCCAAAAATTCAGTTGTAAGCAGGAATGAAACGCAGCGAGGGTATCGTTGCAACGTACCGTAGTCCATCGAGCCGAACGCTGTCTCACGAGGCTAGCTTCCAGAGGTAAGACACCTATGCGTCGTTTGGAGCCGTCGTCAGAGCGCTGCGGCAAGAGAGTCAGGAAATTGTGACAATCGGATGATCCGCTACATACCTGGTATCAGAGTCAGCCAAAGCTGCGTCGCCGTCATGATGGCCCTGTTGTAACATCGCCAACATACAGGAAAAATGAGACGTACGTGGACCACAATCATTTTTGCTATATCCCTGAATCTTGTTTGCGAACTGCCGCCTCGATCTATACGGGACAATGGCTATATTGACATACACCTGGATAAAAACATCGAACCACACCCTAGGTCACGCTAGATACGGTGTAGCATTCACCAAGACAACGGCTGAGCGTTGTTGAGCGAGCATAAACGAAATCGAAAAACTATCAAAATCAACAGCAATGGAAAGCATATCAACCTACGACAGGAGTCAGTACACTGAAAGCGCAGGTGGTAAGAACTACTGACCGTCTGAAAATGAAAGAGTGCCGAGCTTCGTCCCTGACCGTCCATCTCAAACCCTGGATCGATTCCCTCGGCCACGGTTAGACCTCCCTCGGCGGGAACTTTCCGTCCCTGCTGGCGGCGGATTGTTGATTCTTCGGAGTAGATATTTGAGCAGGTTGCCTGCGTGGGCCATGGACGCGGAAAAGTATTTTCCAGTGCGTTTCGTATAAGCGCTTAGGGCTTCCTCCGAGCTGAATTTGACGACGCGCTCGCCTGTCATAGGCGTATCCAGTAAGTCAACGATGTTGACATGCGCATTTTTGACAGCCTTGCCGAGTCGTCGATCAGTGTCAGCATGTCAAGGCGAGACAAGAGGAGACTCACTCGACGGCAGTCCCGAAGTTTGGTCGGAACGGGGTTAATCTCGATAAGCTGACAGAGGGCGACCCAGAGGGCGACGTCATTTTCATCCTCTCCATAGAGGCCATTGAACTGTTTAGTCATGGCAACTTTCAAACCGTCGTAGGCCTCGTCCCTCTCCTCGTCCCCTCTGTCCCAGCCGAAAAAATCGCACATCCTATGAAACTCCGTGATGACTGATGCAGATGCGTCGTATGGAAAGATAGGATAGCCTCCAAAGAACTGTACAATGTGATTAACATTGCCTCGCTCGGGCTGAGATCTACGATTCTGCATTGCGTATGTCGGAGGGTCAGCACAGCATGCAGTAGTACGGAGGATCAAGACGTACCGTCCTGGTTCCACTAGCTGTGGTGGTGGCAGCGGTGCTCGAGATATCGTGAGCGAATCGGCATTGGTCGCCGAATTTACAACTCCCTTTCTTGAGGAACGCAAAGCAGGGTTTATAGGACTGTAAGGACATCTTCAGAGCGGCTTTGCAGAGGGCAGATGGACGTGGAGAGCAAGACGACGAATCACCCAAGATCTGCCCAGTGAATCAGTAAGTATGTAAGCTGAGGACACATGTCCGAGCAAAATTCTCAGGACCGTACAGTGGCACTCACGAGGGCATGTGCGGGGCTCAGAAGATTCTATTTCGCGTCATGTTTGGCTTTGGCGCGCAGTGCCTGGCGAATTGCGGTCTTCTCCGCAGCTACTGGATGTCGTATCGCTCACATCGACAGCGACAGCGCGCGGCTGTATCTGGCGGGCCAGGGGAGCCGCATCCCATGGCGACCACATCCCTTGGAGATTGCGCTGAAACATGTACATAGGGTGTATTCGCAGGGATACATATTACGGTGTTTTGATCATAGGTTATGTGGTACCAAATCACGGTAATATTTATCCATGCGAATACGCTCTCATCCACCATACTTAACCGTTTACGCTGCGCGAGCCTAAGTTGACCGAGCGATCAAGAATTGAGCAGTGATTTGAGGATGGCAAGATCAGTAGACTCATGTTACAGAACACTGAGAACGGCACCGACTGTGCGATGTTCTCGCACGATAGCACCGCCATGCAGTTGGCAAGTATGCGCCCTGTATAACATTCGTCAGTGAGGCATAAGCAGAAGACGAAGCAGCGAAACGATACATACTTGGGTCGCCGAAGCTGTCGTATACAATGGTCGAAAGTCGAGACCAAGTACTTACACGAAAACCGAGGAACAACTGAACGAGCCAAACATGCCCAAACATCCCCTATTGCCTCCGCACCTCCTTCCCCGCAATAGGGTCTGAGCTGAAAGTTAGCATGGGAGCCCTGATAGAAAAGCGAATGGTCTCGCAGGCAGCAGATTAGTCTGCACAGTGCTCCCCGCTGTGGCCTGCCGAGTGTGGTACGAACAACGACGACGGGCGTCGGCTGATATTGCTCGAAGGAGGTAACGAATTATAGGGAATTTATTGATCAAGTTCGACCTCAGCTGGTTACAACTCCATACTACATGCACCTGCAAGTGAGTCGCAAGTACGACATGAAAGGCAGCACAGGCTTTGTGGAGACATACTATGCTTTCAAGAAGTCCGACGTACTATGCCTCAGCAACTGGATGCCAGGCGTTGGGCACCCATGGCTCGGTTTGAGCCGCTGTTGGATCGCTGCAAGACAAAACTCAGCAAGCTACGACCACCGCATACGAAACAACGCTACCTCGTATCAGACACAGACATCGCCGCATCGTCATCGTCCTGCTCCCGCTCCTGCCCATGCTCCTGGTCCTTATCCTGGCCGCTCTCCACGCTCTTCCTCCTCCCCTGCCTCGCCTGCTTCGCCGCCTTCTGCGCATGCGGATGCCGCTCCGCGAACCCCCGCGGGTCCACGCGCCGCATCTCGTCCGCAATGAAGTCGCGCGTGAACAGCACGCCGTTGCCCTTCAGCAGCGCCTTGCGCACCGCGCGCGGGCCCCACGCGGGGTTCGCAGACATGTGCGCGTGGATGAGCAGCCGCGCGAGCGGGAGGGGCGTGTTTGCGGTTTCGTGCGCGGAGCCGTGCAAGTCAAGCGCGCGCCGGCGACGCGAGACGGATGTGTCGCTAGAGGGTGTGTTAGACTGGGAGCGGAGGGGAGGTTGGGAAGACGGACCTCATGATTATGCCGTGCTCCTCTTTCAGGAGTTTACTGATCTTCTTGCGGTCTGTTATTCCACGGCGATGGTATGCGAGGAGAGCATCGCGGACACGTGGGTCATTGGGTGGTGCTGCAGGAATGAGATGGTGAGCGAAGAGTAATATGAAAAGCGGCCCGTGGGCACAATAGGTGAAAAAGAGCATCGAAAACCGTCGTAAAATACGCGAAGAGTGATCGGGAATCGAGACTCACGACAATCCTTGTACTGATTCCTTCCATTCGGATTGTTATTGCGCGAGCGCGAATCCTCTTTCGATCCTCGCGCAGGTGTCGCCCGCAGCGACGAAGAAGACGACCCAGCCTCGTGCGAGCCATCGCGGTTTCCCAACTCGTAGCTTGCGAGATCATCGCCCATCCCCGACCCTCCAACATCAGACGGCGGCGCCGGGGACGCGGACGCCTCCAGCGCATGTAAAGCGTCGAAATCCGCGGGCGCAGAGCCGTCACGCATGTACGATTCCGGTAGAATATGCGGCGAGCGTGACGGGATTGCTGCTGGCGTGTCCTCGCGCTGAGGTGCCGACGCGTAGTGCCGAGATGGGTCGTACATCACGAATACGTGTGTCTGCGGTTCGGTACGCGACGCCATTGCTTCGAACGTCGTGAAATGAGCGGGTGCGAGTGGGAAGGGCGCCGATGCAGCTGGGTCATGAGATGCTGCGGGAGCGGGCATTTGCATTTGGGTTGATTGCGCTGAGGGGTCCATGAGAGGATATGAGGGACCCGCATCGTACGACTGAGGATAGGCCTGCATGTCGCTGTCGTGCTCTTGATGATTGATGCCGCAGACGACCTGCACAGTACTGTGAAAGCGACACGAATCAGAGCAAGCTCGAAAGATGGAAATATACCACGCACGTAGTACTCCCCTCTCCGTGGTCCTCGTCCGGGTGGGAGCCACTCGCCCTTGTGACCGAATGCGTATGCAGATGCGAGAAGTGCGACCTGTAGATGATATCAGTGTCTGTCAATGCACAAAAGAGATAATCCTCACACTACTTCCGGGTCTACCTCAACCTCAGCCCCTTCTCCCCTGGCCTGTTTCCGTATTTTCTGCATCTGCGGGTGCCTCTCAATGAACCCGTCCGGGTCAATCGCCCTCATCTCAGCAGCAATCCTATCCCTCGTCAGCAGGACACCATCGTCCTTGATGATCGCCTCCCTTATGGCCCGCGGACCCCAAGTCGGTTCTGCAGTCATGTACTTCTCTACGAGTGCTCTGATTTGTTCAGGGGCTGTGTGTGTTGAGTTGTACTTTGAGCCGTGTAAGTTAAGTGCGCGGCGTCTGCGCGCGATTGAAGACTCGCTGAGACGAATGCCATGCTCGGATAGGAGGAGCGCCGATATCTTCTTGCGGTCAGTGAGGCCGCGACGGTGGTAGGCGATGAGGGCATCGCGTACGCGCGGATCGTCTGCAGGGGCTGTTTTCACTGATGTTAGATTCCAAGAAAGCGCTCAAGAACGAACAAACATACGACAGTCCTTGTGCTGGTTCTTTCCGGTAGGATTTCGAGTGAACGCGGATGTCAAGACCATTTCGCGCGAGTGGCTACAAAAGTCGGTCGTAGTTAGCAAAGTTGACAGAGATACTTGCTCGTTGTACATACTTTTAGGTTCTGAGTGTGCTGATGGGGGCTGTCGTTTGCGAAGATGAGCGTTGCGGTCCAAGGAGCGGTATTTAAAGTTATTCAGCAATTGTTCAGCAGTGAAAGGAGGCCGCAGCCTGACGCGCCAGGGGGACTCTAAATTACCCATGTTTGGTACTTTGCCCAGAAAGTAGCCACTTTGTATCCGCTCTGTTTCTAGACGCCCGTGCGGACTCGGACTCCGTGCGCCAGCTTTCGTTTCATTACTCGCTAAGTGCTCGTTTTGTATCGTTTTCCCCTGCTTTTACTCTTCTCTGGACCGCTCGATGTCTTGGGTATGCTTCCAATACCCGTCTCTCTTTCCAGCCGAAGAAGCTACAGGCGACTCAGCAGCAGCGCAAACGTAACAGGCAGGCAGACTCTAGACACCCTACGCACACGGGCGCGCATAACAAACCTCGGACTCGTCCTCCTAACTGCATTTGCCGCCATATCTGCGCTGCTGAATCTCATCCACTACTTTTCCTCCGAGTCGCCGGTACAGCGCCCGTCGAGCATCGCATCGACCATCGCGCGCAACAGCGCGGTGCAGAGCCTGGACCACCTCGTGATCGTGCCAGGGCACTCGATCTGGAAGGGCAAGAGAGGCGTTGCGGGGAAGGGTGACGACGACGAGTGGCTCTTGGAGCCGTATCAGCGCGGCAGCGGGCGCGTCGCCGCGTTCTTCAGCCACATCTCGCGCGGGTGAGGACGATTCACGTCACCACGCGCACACACTAAAGCCCGTGTTGTAGCGCCGAAATTGCGGTCAATGACAAGCGGAGCCTACTTGTATTCAGCGGGTGAGTTCTCGCCATTTTCGCACCGTGCGGTGTTGTTAAATCCTTCAATTACAGGGGACAGACGCGTACACAGTCCACGACGACGGAGGCAGAGTCCTACCTGCGCCTCGCTCTGGCTGCAGGCCTCCTCCCGTCGTCCGACGGCCCCTTCCTACGCGCGACGACAGAGGAACACGCGCTGGACTCGTACCAGAATTTGCTCTTCTCGATAGCGCGTTTCCACGAGTACACCGGCCGGTATCCTACCTCCATCACGGTGGTGGGGTACGAAATGAAGCGCCGGCGGTTCACCGAGCTGCACCGCGCGGCTCTGCGCTGGCCGCTCGCGCGGTTCCGCTATATCGGCGTCGACCCTCTGGGCACGGAGGCGCAGGACGGTGAGGTGTGTACTACCCGCTCCCTTCACTACGCCTGCGAAAATGTTAACCGAACGCACGTACAAACAGCTTCAAAACGGGTACAAGCCCTACACTGCAGACCTATACGGCTGCCACTCCTACCTCCTCGCAAAACGGCGTTCCAGAAATCCTTTTGCGCGGTTCCATTCGTACCACACGTCGGCGCCGGAGCTGCGGGGGCTCCTCGAGTGGTGCCCGGCGTCGCAGACTGCTTTATATCCTGGGGCGCTGCCATGGGATCGGATAGCGTCATAATGTTAATGCCCTCAGGTGATCTCCGTAACATCGCCGTACCGATACTCGCGGAGGCAAGTACACGACTTTGAATTGGAGAATCGAAGATGGGGGCACGCCTTGCATGGGCTTTCTGATGTCCTTATCTTCACGAGGTGGGCTACTTTGTATTAATTGGATTATGCGTAGCTGGTGCTGACGACCGTGTCGCATAGGTGGCCGTCTCGTCCATGGCATTCCTTTAGCACCGATGCTTTCTAGACATACGCGTCTTTGTGTGTAATGAATATAGAACATACCGCGAACTACTCCTCCAAGCACAAGGTCTCGCGCCCCGGTGCATTGAGTGGCTCTCTCGGTGTATCTCGTGGGACTCCCACCTCGGACAAATAATCGTATGCTTCCGTCTTGTATCGCCCCACCTTTTGAACTGCATTCCACGGTACAGAGATCCACGACGGTGTCCGAGTCGAAATTCGCGTCAGACTGCGGCACGCTATCGGAGCGCCGAGTGGGGCTCCCCTGCGCCAAGTGCGATCTCGCGACTTTGTGAGGCGAGGTTGAGGCGAGGGCGCTCGGACTTGGAGTGGGTCGCGGCCGCGGAATGTGAACTTTGATGAACATGAAGGCCGGGAAAGTTTGGACGTCATCCTGCTTGCGTCCTGCGTGTCCCCGGGCCCAGTGAAGGTCGCGCGGAATCGTGGTGGGTCAGAGTACTTGTGCCGTTATTATAAGGTCTACGTGCTGCACGGTATGGTCGGTTTCTGCGCTTCATTCTCCCCCAAGATGTTTGACCTGCTTGCTCTCAACATTTTCCTTCAGGCTCGTCTCCTTGAGCGCTGTGCAGTCATTCAACGTTATTCAATAACCCATCAAGATTGATATCAAGAAGAAATACATGGACGTTTAGTACGTTAGACCACTGTTTAGCAGTATTCGGCGTGTCCCTTATCATACATTTAATTATCCCCCCCACCCGTAGAGCGACGTAACGACCTGCGCAAGACGGAGCCTTCAGCGACTTAAGCGCAGTACGACGGGATAGGACCCTTACCTTACGAGCTATTTGATGCGGGCAGGTGAGTGCTTCGCCACCGCTGCATCTGCGTCAACCTTTCCAGGTGATCCTTGTTCGGTGAGTCCTCGCCTGCACATCGAAGAAAGAACCATCTCAGCATGACCGAACAGAGAGAGATGCACGCCGGGGATGCTTACCTTGCTGATCCTGGAAGAATCCAAGCAGCCCTTCGTGGTCGGGGACACATATATCCACGACGCAGTTGTGCAGCCGGATCTGCATGAGCTGATCCCAGAACAGCGTCGGCTCCTGGTCATTCCGCCGCAAGAACCCTCTAATATGCCTCAGCCACAGCTTCGTCATCCTGAACCTCACCTCGCTCGTATTCGTCGCGGACGGGCCGTGCTCGAACGGCGGGATGCCCTCCTGGTACGCGAGCAGCGAGACCTGCCCGAGCCAGTAGTACGGCAACGCGTTGAACAGGTACGGCGGCTCCTCGTTCTCGCTCGTCGTCACCGCCAGCAGGTCCGGCGACGCGAGCCAGCTCTGCAGCCAGTTGTGCAGCCCGAACTGCATCATGTACACGTGCTGCTCGACCCTCTCCTCCGGCGACGCCGCCGCTGCAGCAGGGCAGGCGTTCGCGTCGCCCGGCAGAAGGGGGGACGATAGGTCCTTGAGGATTGCGTGTATAAGGAGGAGATGGGCGAAGGGATTCAGGTGCGTGGGGTTGTTCACTGGGCGCGGCTGCATGAGCTGCGCCAGCGCCGTCTGCGTGGAGACGCCCGTCAATCGCGCGTTGATGTCCCCATAGGCTGGAGTAGCATCTTGGAGCAGCAGGTACCATTCCGACGCGGAGGTCGCTTTCCAAAGCGCGTCTTCGCATGGCAGGCACACACTCATCTCGCCCTTGTGGTACATGGGCGGGAGACCGAAGTAGATGACGTGGCAGTTGTCTTGCATCCAAGACAGCAAAAGCGCACTGTGCGAGCCAACGGCATCAGTAGCGCCCTGTGCGAAGGACTGTGCAACTCACCGTTTGGTCGTCTCATGACGCGCCCACTCCCGCCATGCCGTTTCCAGCGGTGTCTTGTTTAGATCCGGTGGAACCCAGGCAGCGTTCTCAGCAATCAGGCTGCTGTGCCTTATCATCTACAGCACATAGTTTCGAGGTCTTAGCAGAGGGCCATGCCTCGTTCATGATAGAAAAGCTAACCATGACAAGCATTCCGTGGTACATGGTCGCAGTCTCGCGTTGCTCCAAACTTTGGTGAAACAGTGCAATTGTCTGCAACAGGACAACGGCGAGTATGAGATTACTCTGCTCGACCCTGTCGGTCGAGTTTTTTGCCTGATGAATAAAAATGCGTAAATACCCGTGTTGTGAATCACTGCAAGATACAACTTACGAATTCGGTCATCAATTGCTCACGGGCATCCTCCAGCTTGACCTTGATGTAGTTGTTTGCCGCACGCGTCTTGAGATATAGCGCACCGCACGCCTTCATGGCGCATATGAGCACGATCGACATATCCTTCACCTGCAACGTAGGACCATGTGCTATGGGCATCTGGTCCAAGAACGTAGATACGAAAAGGTACACTGTGGGATGTATTCAGCATGTATAAGTCCACACAATGCAACAAGACACACTCACTGTACTGATGCAATTCTACCTTCGGTGGCATTCCATTCGCATTCATAGGCTGAGGCATGGCCACATGCGTAGGGGGGAATGCAGGAAGAGGTGGCCGGTAGTCCGGCTGCGCGACATAGAACCCTTGCAACATCGTTTCCACCTCTCCACCCCATGCGAGCGGTGGTGGGTTGGGAGGCATATCAATTGTGTCATATCGGATGGGAGGTGGGTCTGGTTCTCGTGCAGTTGAGGGCTGCGGAGTGGCGGCGCGCGCATATTCGTCCGCGGGTTCTTCTGCCGTAGAGAACAAGGTATTGAAGAATGGCTGGAACATATCGTTCGAATACCGATTGCTGAGGTGAGAACTGACTGGGTCGAATTCAGACACATATGTGCTCAGAGTGCTTTCAGTGGGCGCAGGGGATGTTGGCCTATTCGAAAGCCCGAGACCGGTAAAGACACGGTGAATGTCTTCAGGGGACTTGGACGTCTCCGCAGATTTGTCCTCTGGAGGTGTGTTCCCGTTAACCGCAGTGTCGGACGATTCATCGCTAGGAGGTGTCGTATTGTTGCTAGGTCCTGCAGGAGCACCACCGACGGGGAGATAAATGCAGTCCCTGCCACGAGATTTACACTTTGAGCATGGCTGCTGTAGATCGCACTTGATCTTGGAGTCTGCACAAGACTTGCAGGATTTACGGCGCGTGCGTTGTGCGTTTGTGCTAAGTAAGCGCCGACAGGCAATTAGTCATTGGAAACATAGGAAAGTTAATGCTTTTGAACGCAGACTTACGGGTCACCGCACGTACGCTTGTGGCGGGTTAGCAAGTCACTTCTGGTGAACTGTGCATCGCATGTCTTGATGTGACGTTGCATCAGTATCGTGGTGCTGTATTGCGCATTTGGAAAAGCTCACATCACAGTGGTGTACTCGCTCGTTTGTATCTGTATAGTTACATGAGCACTGAGCTGATGACACAGCAAGATGAAACGCGACGCACGAGTCCTCATATGTCTGTTCAGATGCGTGGTACGCGTGAACTTGGCCGGACAATGGGGGCACAGTTTCGTCTGAGGAAGAATGGGTACATTTCCTGGATGCGAGCGCATCCGTGAGGGCACACCATTCTTTCTCCTATCGACGCTTGCCGCTGGCCGCGCGTCGGCATTGTCGAGAGGGGCGTTCAAATCGTGCTCTTCGGCCATGACAGACGTCGGGCGGGCGGTGTCGGTTTGCGCGGTGTGTGTTTTCGAAAATACGGATACCTATATGTTATTGCGAACGGATATTCTGTGGACACGAAGGACTGTAGTGGTAGGAGGCAAGAGCTATTTCTAGGAGGCTGAAAGTGGCCCCGTCGTCTGATAACGATCCCGGCAAACTCCCAGGCTACGGCTCCGAGGTGATTAGCCCCTGTCGCCTTGAGTCCTACCAAACTTCCACTGCTTGAATCTTGACTTACGGCGGCCGGAAAACACACGTTCGTTTCTTTGCTTACGGCGTAACAGGCTGCCTTGAAGGCCCCCAGGATGGCGCATATGCTGAGGAAATGTTTACCGCTCGGTCGTCGTGCCAGATCAGACGTACTGGCCAACATAAGTTGTACATCGTCTCCATTTTGCGCAAGGCGTCTACTTCACGGTAAGCAGTCGACGCGTCCAATCTGTCTTCAAAATCGAACAGAGAACGTTACTAGAGCTTCATAAGTTAGCTGACTAGAGTCTGCAGATGCGGGGGCGCGTCTCCAATCCAGAACGGCACCGCTTGCATTTGCATTTGACATTGATGGTGTCCTGCTGCAGGGTGAAGACACCATCCCCGCTGCACGTCGCGCACTGGCAATTCTCGATGGCGAAAACGCGCTGCGCATGTAAGTGCCCCAGGACCTCAAAAGCGTATGCATATGCTTACTGGAAAACGCGGAAGGAAGATACCCTACATCCTAGTGACGAATGGAGGCGGAAAGAGTGAAGTCGAACGGTGCCGACATCTCACACGGCAGCTTGGGTATTCGGTATGTATTCTGACTACCTAGCTTCGTATACGCCGTCTGCTCATGCACATGTAACTGCACAGATAAAACCCACTCAGATTGTTCAGGCTCACACCGTTTTGACCACGTTGGCCGCGAGGCATGCACACTCGCCCGTACTTGTGCTTGGAGGGCGCGGGGACGAAGTGAGGAAGGTTGCACAGGGATACGGCTTCAACAAAGTATTCACCCCGCTTGATATCCTAGCCTGGAATCCTGCGTGAGTGCATCGGCACCCTACATCCACTAACCTCTCAATTTCTCATCAACTCCTACAGGGTCTGGCCATTCCACGATATCTCAGACGCAGAGCGTGCAAGTACCATTGTCCGTCTGCTCTCTACTCTGTCACCTATGTCTCCTTTACTCACCTGCCTCGACAGAAAGCCGACTTCGCCGACCCCTCCAACCAAATCCGCGCGGTATTCGTCTTCCACGACCCGCGGAACTGGGCGCTCGACATCCAAATACTCGCGGACGTACTCCAGAATCACTACAGCCACTCTGCGTCCGAGCCCATAGAGCTCGTGTTCTGCAATCCCGACCTCCTCTGGCGGAGCGACTTTCCGCGCCCGCGGTTGGGCCAGGGAGGGTTCCGCGTGGCCTTCCAGGCCGTATTCAAGGTGCGACTCGATATGCCTACTGTGGTTCGCATGCTGAAAATTATTATTTTTAAGGCATTGACGGGCGCGGAGTATCCGTACGTTCAATACGGGAAGCCGACGAAGGCGACGTACGATTTCGCTGAGCGCGTTTTGCGTGCACGGCTGGAGGAGCTGAGTGGGGCTAAAGTCATTAATATGCCACCTGTGTAAGCTGCCCCCACTACTTGTTATTTCGCCGCTTCTTCTTACCACCGTACTGCAGATACATGGTCGGAGGTAAACACAACTTACAGTCTTAGATTTGTTCTTACAACTAACGGCTAATGTTTACCCCACACAGATAACCCAGAATCCGGTACGTTGCGTGTGTGTTCCTGTCAATTCGTTTGCTGACGGCTTACGGTCTCTTCAGATATCGCGGGCGCCAATGCTGCAGCCTGGTCCTCTGTGCTCGTCCACACGGGGGTGTATGATCCTGCGCTCGGCCCGCCCACGCATACGCCTACGATACAGGCCGCAGACGTTGAGGAGGCTGTAAAGTGGGCTGTCGAGAAGGAGTTTTCTCGGGTAGGGGCACGGTGAAGGACCTAATACGCTTATAGAATGTCCCCGCAACTCTACCCTTAATTCGCAATTAGACCGGGTTATGCTAAGATTAATAGACAAACAAGCGTAAGGACATAAGCAGAATCAAGACAGATTGACAAGTCATCCCGCTGGGGCGTCCCAACGGGTCTTCCCTCGAGCACCTGCAATATTGTCCCACCGCCCAAATTGCCATCCGTCGTCAGAGGGCTGCGAGCCCTCCCTTTTCCATGCCTCCCGAGCATGGATCGGTTTTGCCTTCGAGTTCCTAGTTGGGAGGACATCATGTTCGATGAGGGACGCGTCAATCTTCGCCAGCATGGAATACACCTCGCCGCTCCCGAGCTCGCTCTCCTCCTGCCACAGATTCCGCTCGCCGACCTCCCGCCTCAGCGCCTCCACGATCTTGCGGGTATGGTTATCCGGCTCGACGCCGTTCGCCGCCATCTCCTCCAGCGCATCGTGCACGCCCTTTAGGTCGCGGAAGCACGTCCACCGCGTCTCGATGAGCTCGTTGTACGCGGGCGTCGTACACCCGAACACGTACGACGGGATCGAGAGGTGGCGCGCGTGGTCGAACATCGACAGCGCGAGGTGCGGGTCGTGGTACTTGTCGCGGAACGTGCGCATGAGGTGCGCGACGAGGTGCGGGTACAGCGGGGGTTGCAGCATGGGCATGGTTTCGGGCTCCTTGCCCTCGGACGCGTCCTGTATCGCCTTCCGCGCGGCCTCCTCGTACCGCGTCGACTCCCCGAACACCTCGCGCATGGCCCACTCGAGCAGCTGCTGGTCCGTGTCGCACAGGTCCATCTCCTCCTTCTTCCGGTCGAGCTGCTCGTGCACGTCCGTCGTCCACTTCGTCTTCTTCGAGTGCCGCCGAAGCTTCCCGTACAGCTCGTCCATCTGGGTGCTGTGCGGCTTCGTGCCAATCCCGACCTCGGCGCCGGAGCCCGTTTCGTGCTTCGAGGCCGCGTTGAAGATCATGTTGAACATCTCGTCGAATGCGTTGATCTCGCGGGCGGTCATCTTTTGTCGCCGAGTTTTTGTCTCACTGGGCACTCGAAGGGGGCCACGGTTGCGGTTGGGGCGCAGTCCGGAGGGTACGAGTGGCGGCATTTCGTCGATTTCGTCGAATACGTGGTCCCATGCAGCATGGGTATCCCGCGAAAAAATTGAATCGTTGGCTTTCGGAGTGGTGGCACTACTTCCGCATTATGCATTAGATACCAGACTGCAAGAGACTCACGACGACTTACTCCACTGGCTCAGCATTCTGCCCTGCTGAAGAGTACCGCCTGACCCCTCGCAAGCGGGGGGCTGTAGACCGTCTCGAGCACGAAGCTAGTGTTGTCGCTGAGTGGGACACGCGTGTCGAGTGGGTCGGTTGAATGCCAGTTGTAGCCTTCTCAGGCGCAGAGTCTTCACAGTCTCTCCATGTTAGAAACTGATTCGAGCTGGAAACTTGACACGCGATGAGATTGCATTCGAGTAAAAAGTTGGGAGAACACTTACCACTCGATAGTGACCGCCGCCCGCAAAGTGCAGCTTGTTTGTGCCAGCACTTGAGCATGTCGATATGCTGTCTACTCGACGGTGCGAAGGAGAAAACGAGTTACGATTGCAGCAAGGCTTGCAACTTGCCAGGCAAAGATCATCCAAGGACCAAAAGAAACGGCCGCAGGTCCGGCCCGTGGCCGAATCAAACCGTGCCGACCGCCGAGCCGTTTGTGTCTGCTTCCGAGTCCGTTCAACGCTTTCGCAACTTTCTCAAGACGAGCACATTCGTACAATGGTGCGGGCAACAAAGTAGATGTCCTTTACGCTCAAACGCTATGCAGTGTCTCTATGAACGGAATGCCGCGAACGAGAGCAGACTTACAAGGTTGTTTCTTCCAATCTCGACTTTGACGCGTTCCTGACGCGTTCTACTCAACGTCAAGCTTCGTTTCCTCGTGTCTTCCTTCAGCTAAACATCACGATTCGCCAACTACGGATTCCCTGTATGTGCATATGCACCGGTAAGTAGGTCGCTTGATTCAAAGGTACCGAATTTTGAGACTCCATTCGCATTCATCTTAGGCAGATAGTGTTTGTGCCACTCGCCCACCCAAGCTTGATACAATGGTGGATGTGGCCTCATACAGCTGTATGCAGATGACCATGAAAGCAAAGTTCAGCCAAAGGGCTCGAAGGATTTGAAAGGTGAGTGACCAATATCGACGGTGGCACAATGAGTTAGCAGGTCGTTGGGTGGCCGGGTGGCCTGCTAATGTGGACAATGGCCTCCACAAATTCACAACGCCCGAGCACTTGCTATAAATCACTATCATGTTCAGAATCTTGGTCCCCCACAAATCTATGCCCTCGATCTTCGCTTCAATGTCGTTCATAACATTCTACGACTGGGTGGCAACTGCACCCTCCCCGCCAACTAGGAAGAAAGTCGCTCAACCACCAAACGTATCACCGAACATGTGGGTACTCTACTGCCAGGACAAGCTCCGAGCACTACGAGCTACCGGAGACCGGAGACCTTCGAATATTCTATTTCCAGAAATTGGCGCACTGTGGCGCGCTGAATCTGACGGCATTCGCGCGCATTACCAAGGACTCGCTGCGCAGAAAAAGGAGGAACACAAGCTCATGTACCCGGATTGGAGGTGTTCTCCTGAACACCGGCCAAAGAAAGTGGGGCGCAAGCCTGCAAAACAGAAGGCGACACCAGCCCGTAGCCCGAAGATGCGTCGCGAAATGCAGCGGCGTCGCAGTGGACCGGTATGACTATCTTGAATATCTTATGTCCATATGCTGACGGCGACTTCCGGGTAGAGTCCCCCTCCGGATGGCCGAACAGAATATACGAGTAATCAAGGACCCACTCAGGATACATCATCGGGTAAGCTGATAACGTCCACAATTCCAGAGGCTCCTTCTGTGCGTCCCTTGTTCCCCAAAGTATTGACACGGTACTGACTTACGCATTCCAGTTGCAGCCACTGTCTCTTCGGCATCACAACTTCTACTCTCCCCACCCACCTCAAGTGATGTTACCGACACCTGAAATGCTTCTCAATCCTCCGCACACCGGTGACTTGAAGGCATACCTCGATGCCCGACAGGCGAGACTCAATCAACGTCTTGGTGGTTGGACAAATATCACTCCGCAAGTCGCCGCTCTCGGGATCAATCCAAAACACATCCGTCTCTACTAGTCGTGGCTCGAGCGAAATTAATGTTGTCCTCTATAATTTGTATGAATGTAATGGCTCCACTGGGTTAGCAGTTCTCTACTACGCGACCACTCATGTAAGATCCTTGCGCTGTAAAATCGCAACCTGTTCCTCAAGCCATGAATCGAATAAATAACGCAAGTTCACTGGTAAGTAAAATGTGATAGTATAGTTCAAATCCTTCGGGGGATCCCCATTACCCTCAACCTCTCAACGTCAACGCCGTCTACTCCATTACTTGGCCCAGCAGTAGGCGCCACCAACACCCGCGTCCTTGCAGCACTGAACGAATGCACCGCTGTCGATCGCATTGGCGTCGCTCACGCACTGTGTAAGAGATATTGCGCTTGAGCGGGAAGGTTCAAAGGTGACAGGATGTCCATTATTTGCATACCTGGTGGTTCGGGCCAAGGCCGTGGATGTCATTGAAAGGCTTCACTTGAGCGGCGCAACAGCTTGAGGTCAGGTCGTTGTACTGCCCGTTGCTGTCCTGGCACTTGCAGTTGTAGCCTGCGAGCGCACTAAAAAGTAAGGGTTACTCCGTCAGCATTGGGCTCACTTCAAAGAGAGAAGTAGGCGAATCAACGTACCCGGAGGTGAACATAGAGGCGACGAGGACTGAGAGAACGGAGAAACGCATGCTGGCTGACGGGGATTAAGAATTAGATTTCTTTCGAGTGGGGGGTGTTTGTGGAATGCAGGAGCGACGCTGTCCGTTGGCTGAAAATCGAAAGTCTTGTCAGGTTTTATAAGTTTCTGGTGCTTGTCCGAATGTGACACCGGGGATGGGACATGTCAGACTCCGTCCATGTCGCGGGCGTCACGGCCTCGGTGTGTGCATATTTCCTCTTCACACTTCTTCGACATGCGATCTCTGTCAGTCCCGAGTCGGATTGCAGTGTGGAGTCTGGCGGTGCTGAGCGCTATGCCGCACGTAAACTCGCATTGCGAGATCAGCACCTACCGGTATCCTCGGAGATGGAGAGAAGGCCCGCTATGTTTCGACCAGACATATGTGACTACAATATGGTGAAGGAAATTGAATAACGAGGCGAACGGCATTGGAGAGTCATTGGAGGCGGACAATCAAAATGAAGGCTTCTGTCCAAATGGGGAAGTCTTAGTGTTCAGCACTTCAACGTTTCAATTTCAACCCTCACGAGTTGCTCGCGACGAAGGCTCCACAGCTGAGCGCTCAGTACTGCCTTCACCGTCTCTTTGTGTATGCCAGTGCAGGTCTTCTCCATCTAGTGGAATCCGATGACATCTATACGGCAGCTGCTACCTGCGAGGCGCGACACCAGCTCATCATGATGGACCGAACTTCAGCGTTAACCAAGGTGCTCAGAAAGTCGAAGCTCTGGTGAACGCCATGAATCCGCTGATCTTGCTTCCGCATATGAGTTTGAAATCTCCCGGTGGTCTCGGTGCTCAAGCGCTCGATGCCCAACATCTGCCCAACACCGTTGGACCGATTTACTACTCCGTTGGACGTGCGTGTGCGACACTGTCACCTAATATTTGTGACTGACATCCGTCCACAGACTCGGTTGGTGGAATCTTCCGACTCGGACCCTTATGTCAACGGGACTCTGCAAACATGATTCCGTGAAATGACATTGGGCTGAAACACAGGAAATTGTCTTCTGCCTTCATACTCGTCCGTCGGGCACGCCGATTGCCCGAGCTTGTGATCAATCCTAGGCGGTGGGCACCACTAGCGCGATGGGTGAGCATCCTTGAATCTACGAATGCAGAGATTCCAATGGGGATAGCGATTGCAGTAATGTGAAGAGAGGGAATGGTCAGTGACCGGGCGCTAATGGCTGCGACATGTCGCACTCAATATAAATTCACCGCCGCAAGAGTCTTGGCGGCGGACTAGAACAGTATAAAACCTACACAAGGTGTTTGATTTTCGACATCGGACAGCGTTGCTCCTACATCACTCTCCAGACCCATACACTATCCAAACCACATTAGCCAGCATGCGTTTCTCCGTCTTCTCTGTCCTCGTCGCCTCCATGTTCGCCTCCGGGTATGTTTCACCTAGTCACCTTTCTGAAATGGCCCAAACTGACGGATTGACCCCCGCTTTTTAGTGCGCTCGCAGGCTACAACTGCAAGTGCCAGGACAGCAACGGGCAGTACAACGACCTGACCTCAAGCTGCTGCGCCGCGCAAGTGAAGCCTTTCAATGACATCCATGGCCTAGGCCCGAACCACCAGGTATGCCGATACACAAATTCCTGCCACCTTCAATTTTGCCTTCCCGCTAACATGGTCACTCAGTGCGTGAGCGACACAAACGCCATCGACAGCGGCGCCTTCGTTCAGTGCTGCAAGGACGCAGGTGTTGGTGGCGCCTACTGCTGGGCCAAGTAGTGGACGGCATTGATGTCGCAGCAGGAGATAGCTTTATAGCGGGTTTTGGATCGTCATGTTCCTTGCGCTCTGCGTCGACTTCACACTTCGCAATAATGAATTCGTGCACGCTGAATCGCTTTAGCGTCAGATAAGTTATCCTGTGTTGACCGGGTCCAACGATTTTTGGAGGACGCGCGATTCTTTCTGGAGAGCCTGTTCAATCCGCCAATTGGATGCACCTACAAGCTGTAGCTTTTGTCTTGAGCTGGACTTGTGCGAGGGCGAAAACAGGGCGAGATGATGGAAGAAACATTGATATGTGGCTATAATTTATTAAAGTTATACCAGATATGTAGTGCGTGCGTATGGTGATGGTGAAGGGCCAAGTAAATGTCGGTGACAGGAGATACGAGTATGAGAGGTAATGAAAAAGAGAGTATGAATCCAGGAAGGCAAGCGGAAACCACGAATGTTACAGCGTGAACTTGGAGAGGAACAACAACAACAACCAAGATAGTAGGAGAAAGGAGGTATGCGTTAAGTAGTTGACAGTGGACCATGATCCGAGTGTCGAATCTAGTTCCATCAGTAGTTTGGGCGGCGCGAGCGGGATTTCGATGTTCTAGGTGCTGTAGGTGGTGAAGGAATGGTTGCACCGAGTCCATGGGTAGGAACATAATCTGGGTCGATGCTTTGGCAGTTGAGGTGAAGAAGTAGATGATACACAAAGTATTGCTCGTATCTGCAACATTGCGAGGTGAGCATAGATTCAGAGTCAAACACGAAAGCACTGCTTACTGTGCGTTTGTAAAAACGACGGCCATCGATTCCGAGTTGCACCGAAGAAGATTCGGAGCCATGACCAGTGCCAGATTTGCGGGCGTCATCTTCGTGATACCTTGTACCCGCTCATCCAAGAATAGCTGCAGGAAGCTGATCACGAACAGCACGACGCGGCGATTGATGGTGGGTAGTCGCTCGACGATCTGCACGCACGCGCTGGGATCCTGCGCACGCGTGATGCATTCATTGTACATTTCCTCGGGCACGAGGGGGTCGCACAGCTCGCGGAGCCATAGCTTGAGCAGAGATGCAAGAACGTGCGGGTCGTCCACGCTTTCGAGGGTGTAGTATCCGCGGTCGATACGCAGCTTCAGTTCAGATACTGCGTCTCCATCGCCCGGCACACGAAAGATGCCCTCTGCCTTGGTTCCCCCGAGGGCGAGGATGCCATCCGCAAGGAACGGGAGGATGATAGGCACTTTCTGATGCGGATAGTTGCGCTCCTGCAGCCTGAATGTTGCGTCGAGTGATTCTCCAAAAGTGGACGGATTGAAGGCGGCATCCTAATGAGTACACATCGCATCAGTGTCTAAACCAAATGGCATACAGACTCACGGATGCTGTCTCAATCTCAGCAATCGTAGGAGGTTTACCGCGGGGCCCTTTCTTGGCGATGAAGGTCAACCGCCGCAAACAGTGCTTTGCCATGACATCGACGCGACCCTCCTGGTGGGTGGTACGTTGGTGCATGAATGCCCGCAAGTATGTTTCGAAGTTCTTGGAAGGCGGAAACGTGATCAATAGTACGCAAAGCATCTGCCAGCCTTTAAATACACTCTCCCTGCAAGTTCGTCGTCAGCGCAGTCCAAAGTGACTAATTTCGAGGACGTACGGATTGGGATTTCCATTCAACTGTTTCATAACCTGACAGTAGATCTCGTCGCGGAGCTCGCCGTGTGTGAGCCCGATGCTTAACAGCCACCGCTCCTCGTCCAGTAAACCAGTCGTGCTTCCCGTCAGCGACACCGTTGATCCATTCGTGGGCGGCGTATCTGTGTTGTATCCGCGGCCACCAGGATTGCGTTCTCGTTCACGGTCCCCCATGATATGCTGCACCACTTTGAAAGCTTTCACCGCGTCTCTGTTCAGGGAGCGGTTCACAGTGAGCAAAGGGGAGCTGAGGGGGGCCTTTTGCCAAGTCATCATCTGCTCCACAGGAACGCGTCGACGGAAAATGAACCCTGTTCGATGTGTGGAAAAGTACTGCCGCGCGAAATCACTCTCAGAGAACTGCATGATGTCCGAGGCCAGATCGTTCGGAAGGATAGGATGTGTCCTGGACGACTTGTTAGCGCAAAAAGAAAGTATAGGGCAACACACAAATTACCCTGTGCTCAGCGTTGCCGTCGGTGTGCGTGTATGTCGTGCACGCTCTACGGGAATTGGCTTGCCTTTCTGGCGGTTCTTCACAGGGCTCATCTGCAATGTAGCCTCTGAATCCCCAATAATTAATACCACATTGTAGTGTACGAGTATATAGGTGACGCACCCTGGTTCATTACCGGGCCACTAATCTGTTTACCCGCAAACGTGGGTGCTGAGGCGCTTCGTACTGCCCAGAAGTGTCCGGGAACGGCAGGAATTGGTCGACGCGGAGATGGTGGCACGCGTTCGTTATCGGATAACGCCTTCATATCCTCTCGTCCTTTAGGCCTTGTTGGCGTGCTCGGGACTTTCCCCAGCGCACTACCATTGGCATAACCATGCGCGCTGATAGAAGTGCCGTGTCCGCTGTCCGAGGCAGTGCGCTTCTCGTGCGAGCTGCGGTCGCCTTGCGGATGCTGTGTGAGCATTTGCACGGCTGCGTTGAGGCTCTGCGGCTGGGGTCCTCGATGCTGGACATACGAGTTGCTCTTCGAGCGCGCTCGCGACAAAGACTCGGAGCTCATGCTCGACTTGCTCCGCGGCGGACTGTCACGCGCTTTCACTCTCATCCTCGCTGCGGATGGCGCGGGCGACGGTGGTGCGGAGGCGTCGGAACCCGTAATTGGCGTGAGGTGGGGTGACCGATGAGCATTTGAACGCAGGTCATTTCCGAAAGAACGACGAGGTGTAGGCGCAAGCGGCTGTGATTGCGAAGGCAGTAGCTTTTGCGGCCCTTGTGACTGACGCATATTGTCTTGAGCAGACGCGTAAGAGTTTGAGCGGCGGTAGGCCGGTTTGTCCTTGGTGCTGGGATACCTGCTGAATGTGTTCTGGGACAGGCGGCGACCAAGTGCCGTATTCTGGTGACATCATTAGACGAAGAGAAGGGGGTGTTACGGGAACAAAGAGACGTGCCTGCAATATGCCTAGAGGGATCACGAATGCGTCGGGCTTTTCCCATACCGTCTCGGCTGTTTTGGTCTGGTAGTAGTACGGCAGCCCGCCTCTCGACTCATCGGCTATTTCCCACCATTCCCCATCCGGGTTAGGAGGTAACCTATGCAACACAGAGGGAACGATTTAAGTTTGTCAAAGAAAAAAAACAATGCAACGTATAAAATTGAACGCACACGAAGTTCCCCACAGGTGGATCCCAACTGACCTGACCCGTCGCTGGACATGCATAAAACGATGCTTCGGTCTATAGCGATTGTCATTACTGAGCTCTATGCTCTGATCTGTATAAACACTACTCACCTGCGGATTGACCAATGTGACCCAAAAATTCGACCCCCAAGCGCTCTCGTCCGGATCGACCTCATTCACTGCGCTCGAGCTTCTCGACGGACGCGTCGATAGTGGCGAACCATTGACACTCACGGCAGGGACTGCCGCCGACCTCGGGCTCGAATCAGTCCTACGCGACGACGTCGATGCACGATCGCTGGTATTCGAGCGTTCACGCTGCCCAAAAGTCCCGGAAGCGCGGTGCGTAGGCGACGATGGCTGGAGAGACTGGCTGGCTGCGACAGACATGGCGGATTCCTATCGATTTTGCTGGCTTCGTTGGTCACTGGAGTAGTCCCTTCCGCTGTCTTCCGTGCTTGGAAGTACGTCTATGAACGCGTTTGATGCGCGTCCCCCTTTTAGACAGCAGACCTCGGTGCGCGATTGCAATGAGGCTTGTCGCGCGGTGCGGGGTTGCCGGATTTTGGTATACAAAGATAGACTAAGAACCGGAAAATGAGAGGGAGGACGTTATCGCGAAATCCTGGACCAGCAGACACGGCGCTGGGGTGCGCAGCAGAGCCCCAGTAAATCCTTAGAATTCGAGTTCGAGAGGCACGGTAGCAGAAAGAAAGTCGAGGAAAGAAATCATTTTGAAATGTGTTCATTTACAAGGCTTCCTTCCTCCTCTCACGACACTTCTTCTTCCCCGCTGCATATTGTTGCTTAGCGTCAGGACTCAGGCTTCAAGACCCAATGGCGGTACCCCCAGTCATCGCGGTCGTGGCAGCGGGCGCAATGGGTGCGGCCGTTGGTGCACGGCTCACCCAGGCAGGCTGTACGGTCCTTACGACATTAGCCGGTCGTTCTGCAGCTACCCAAGCTCGGGCACTCAAGGCAGGGATGGAGGACGCGTCGTTGTCTGAAATGTCCCGCCGTGCGCGGTGGGTGCTCAGCATCGTGCCCCCGAAGGACGCACTTGCGTTCGCGCAGGCTTATCGCGAGGCATCGGTTTCTGGCAGTGACGGCGTGTTCGTCGACTGCAATGCAGTGAGCCCCCAGTCCGTGAAGCGCATCGCGGAGCTCTTCGCGGGAACGGGTACGGCGTTCGTCGACGCGTCCATCATTGGTGGTCCACCTTCCGCAGACGGCTCGAGCAATCCCACCTTCTACGCGAGTGTAGATGAGAAAGACGCTAACGTGCTCGACGGTTTTGTCGAGCTCGAAAAGTGGGGCCTCAAGATATCACCTTTGAAGGGAGACGGTGCAGGTATCGGTGATGCGAGCGCACTGAAGATGAGCTATGCAGTGAGTTCAATCGTTCGGTGCTGGATCCACTACCTGACTCGTTGCAGGGGATAACGAAAGGCACCACCGCCTTATTTACAACAATGATCCTTGCTGCACAAGCCGCCTCCCCGGCAACCGCCTCCGCTCTGCTCAATGAGCTCAATGCCTCTGCTCCCGCATTCCTCCAGCGGATAACCCGTTCAGTTCCCTCAATGCTACCCAAAGCATACCGCTGGGCCCCAGAGATGGAGGAGATCGCCAGCTTTGTTGGTCGCGAGGAGGGACGTATCTATGAGGGGGCTGCGAAGGTGTACGAACGTGTTGACAGGAGCTTAACAGGCGACGGCGAAGACGTTGCCGTGCTGAAAGCGTTTGTGGAGCAAGCGAAGGCGACACTCGATAAGGGCGTATAGACGGAAGTCGTGGATCTCTCATGGCTGTCTTCGTATCCTGTATTGTACGGTATGTAGTATCTTGTACTGAGTTCCACTTACGAATGGTATCTCTCTCTAGTATCACCTCGCGATACTGGCATGCCGGTGTGTGGTTCTCCCTTTCATAGAGCCACCTTTATGCTGATAGGCGAACCGGTGATCTACCTGCGTAAGGTTTTAAATTTTAGAGGTTCATGTGTGGGTCACAAATCATTTCATCCCTTGATGGTGCACGTTCTTACCATCCGCCTAGAGATCTATCGAATGTTGCATCATCTAACCAATGATTGGATGTGCGTCTCGTAGCTCGACAGAATATTAAGGCTAGAGCGGAGACAATATACAACACTGTTGCGCAGTCGCACATCTACGACGAGTCAACTATCCAACATCCTCCCGGGAAGCACCCTCAACCTCTCCGAAAGAGTGACTTTTCTTCTGGACGTTTGAACCCTAATCTTGGTGATTTGGTGAGGTCAACTCCGTAGCGCTCGTCGGCCTTGTCCTGACAAGTGTTTATACTACTCCAGGGACCGAGGCGGAAGTACCTGTCAGAGCCGCATGCGGTTGATCAGTTCACGAATCAGCCAAAAGAAAAAGCAGCACAGCTCGACGTACAATGGTAGCTGCTGTCGCACTTTCTCCTTTCCCTCATGCATTTCCGACCCGAGCGTGCTTTGGCAGGCGGAGCACAGGTGCTCGCGGATGAGAGTGTAGGCGGAATCATCCAGGGGACGCAGCGCCGCCGCATCCGTCTCCTGCGCGCGGCTGAAGTTGAAATCGACGTGGATGCGCATCAGCCACCCGAAGCATGTATCGCCCCCCTTCTGTTTCTCCATCTTGCATCCGCTCCAGTGGCTGAAGGTGCGCCCGTCCTTCGTGAACTTCTGGAGGAATCCCAGGACGGTATGGCGCCGAGCGAATATTAATTTCTCGCGGCCCTCGATCACCCGCTGGATATCTGGCTGGCGGAGCTTGACGACCTTCCCGTCGTCGCGCTCGACGCCGTTGAAGATCTGGGCGATCGTGAGCTGTGCGCAGTAGTAGAGCGCGCGGGGCAGGAGGACGGGGACTTCGAATTCGCGGGCCATGTTGACCATGTATATGCACAGCCAGTCCGGGATATCGTATGCAATCTCGTCCGCCGGCGAAATATCGTATCTCGGGTCGTCGTCGACACAGTCGGTGGGCGGATACCAGTGACACAGTCCCTCTACGGCGAACTCCCGCATGTCGGGGATGTCGAGCTTGCTGCCCGTACGGAGTAGCGACAAGGCGGCGTCAATCTTGATCAGATTCCCGTAGTATGTGTCTTGGTAGAGGAGGAATAGCTCTCTGCGCGGCCCTGGTCAGTTTCTAGCCGTTTCTCCCGTGTACTAAGACTGACCTTCTGTCGATATAAAAGTACAGCGCCCAGACCATGTCTTCCGGTTCCACATTCTGTATGTGGGCAAATGGTTTCCCGTCGAGCGTCTCCCCAGGAGGTTGCGGCATCGCAAACATGTCCTGGAAGAACCCGACGTGCGTCAAGAGAACCGCGCGCTTCACACAGAACACGGTGTCCCCGACGATGAGGACGATGTCGCCGTCGTCGTCCCATATCTCGCCCTTCGTGTACTCCTCGAACGGCCATACGGAGGTGTCGGGGATGCCCCATGCCGGGCGCTCGTCTGGCATTATCCGCCGGCGTTTTGTACCGGTGCCACCGCACTTGGTGCAAGCTTCGTCTGCTGGGTCTCCGTCATCGTGCCAGGCCTTGCGCTTGGTTCCCTTGGGAAGCATCCCCTCTGCGAACGGCGTAGCCTCGGGTGGAAAGGAGATAGGGAGCACCCTTGACCATCTGATATTGAGTAGAGCGTGGAATGCAGCCATCGAAGTCAGGTATTCTAGGTGGATAAAGTGTGTGTTATGTGGTGGTGGTAGTGGTAAGAGAGATTGCGATTTCTAATTCCCGTTCTGCCTACTTAAGTAAATACTCCGAAGCTCTATTGTTCGTTATCCGAGCCATGAGGATATGTTGTTGTTTTCTGTGGGCGCTTTGACCTGCTTTGATCTGCTTTGATCCTTGTAAATGAGATGGTCTTCCGAAATCCGATCCGAGGCCAGTGAGCCTTCCGACTTCGGAGTCTGCTTGTCGTTCCGCAGCATAATCGTACGCGCCGTAGGCGACGGTCCTGGTGCTGTCTACTCTGCTCGTATTCAGCCATATCGCCAATGTCTTCTCCAACCACCACAAGCACTCGTCAAAGCGCCGATGCAGCCATAACTCAAGCGATATATCCCGAGGAGTGTCTGACATGCCGCACCATCGGGGCAGGCGCACTCGGGGCAGTGGGTGTCTACGCGCTGCGCATGTCGCGGGCCAGTGCGCCAGGATCCCCTGGCGGAAAGCGCGTTATGGCAGGACTCGGCATATGTACGCGTCGTTTTCACTACTCAAGTCACCTCGCAACCAATCTTCAGGACTGCAGGTTTTTTGGGCGCGGGCGTTTTGCGGTGGACGACTACGGCACCTAAAAGGTATGATCTCCATCTTCCTGACATCTCGTTGGACTTATGTGGATGTGCACTCTTAGACCGTGACATGTTAGTTGCTAATGCACGCATACGATCATGTCAAGCATACATAACCACCCTGTACATATAATCGTGCACCCACCAAAACTCTTTCCGACAAAACTATTCTATGGCTGCAGGCAGAATATTCGTCCATGGCGCTCTTTACCCGATGCGACTTCAAGCACTCCATCAAAGACGAAACCTGACCCGGTAAACATCTTCCCGCGAGGACGACGTAACGCATGTGAGTAAGTTTCAATATTGCATGGGCGTGGCTATCGAGGGTACATTGACATCTTAGCACAGGCGCCGTGGACACGGACAGCACCTTCACCCGGTCACCAATGAATTATTAGTGGGCTCTGACGCTTTTCACCTCGTAGGCAACCCACAATCTCATATTTTGACGCTCTTGACGTGCAGGTAGACTGTGTAGTCTTCAACAGACCGTGTGGTGTGGTGTACAGGATGTTACAATGATAAAATTTGTGGAACTCCAAAACGCAAGCCGTCGGTGTCCACGACAATCCAGCCACCCATTGGTGTGTACCTTCTCCGAACGTTTGTCTAAGAAATGTTTCTGCAAAATCGCCAGAAACGATATTCGCAACATTCCAACAACGTCACGATGCGACCTGTAGATCACCAACGCCTATTTCGTTGGTCTGCACAGCGCCCATGAGCGACGATTATCGAGCCAGGGCGTTCGGACGTACCTTCGGCGAACGTTTCCTAGAGAACCGCAGCGGCATATTCCTTTTACACCCAGGTATACCCTCCTGCCCTTAAATATTGGATTCAACCGAGCCCACCTACTATCCTCCCAAATCTGCCAGCGAGAAAGGGAAGAATCGATATCTTCCCTCGCTTGGCTCCCAGCGGAGAAACTCGTAGGGCGGATCAGATCGATCATAACGCTCGATACCGACGTCAAGCCCCTCCTCTCTCAGATCCTCGAACGGTCTGAGCCCATCCTGGCTCTCAGCAAGATAGGAGCAATTGCTGAACTTGAGCTTCACATGCGCAAGAGGCGTGCGCCTCAGTAGCGCTGTGTTGCCAGCATCCTGCGCAGTGACAGTCCATCGCGAGCGTATCATGTCATAGAATTGAATTGGAAAAACCCGACCAACCCTGCCGCAACAGTCGAGCGCGATGGTGCGTAATTGTGGCAATAATCTGGGAGTTGGCGTGCAGTCATGGCATGAAAGGAGGGATAAAACCTTCTCGCCAATAAGCGGGCCGCCACACCACCCCTCCGATGTCGGGCAGCACATATCGAGCCGTAGTAAGCACGGTGTTCCCTCAAGGCAGCGGATGAGTTCGTCCTCGTAAATATCTACACCACGTAGACACAGCTCCTGGATGTTGCATCCGGAGCGGTGCACGAAATCGAAAAACCCGTCAGCAAATGTCGCATCATAAGGTTCTGCATAGTGGGGAGATATAACAGTGCAGGATCGGAGCATTGGCATCGTTGTGTGGCAAAAAAGGGAGTCCACGAACGGTGGCCCCTCTGCAGTAATCCGGAGATGGGTGAGGTGCGGATGTGTGACGTCCTCATCACAGTCAGTGCGGGGAAAGGACTTGTCGTCCGACGTGGAATACTCCTGCAGATTGGGTGACTGGCGTAGAACATGAATGAACTCCTCCATATGCGCAAGGTCGGCATGAACCCGAGTTAATAAATGCCATGGGAGCACGACACGAGATAGAGGGATCAATAGTTCTAGGCCAACCTCTTGTAGCTGGGGAGAGTTCTGAAAGACGACGACCTGCGATGTAGACGCTGTGGTGTAGAAGCGTAAGACCAGTTTTTGAAGGTCAGGGAAGGGAGTCGGTTGCAAGGCGGAGACTTCATCCACATAATCCCTAGAACGGACGGAAAGTTCCCGTAATCGGGGCGGAGACCAAGAGATCGCCTCGAGGAATGCCTCCACGTCGCCACGCGTGCGCCCGCGAAAGCCAGGTTCCCGCAAGGCCATCGACGTCGGCAATCCCCCCGAACGCGGAATCCAATTTTGGATTTGAGGTAGACTACCCTCGGTGACCTCGACCGAGATAGAAGACCATAATTCCGGCGTAGACAGAGCTATCGAGCGCCATCGGCGGCAGACACTGCCGAGAAGAAGTGGGGCACGGTCAACGTTGGGTCGAAGTTCCACATCCTCCGGAAGGCAGTGGATGAAAATCATTGAAAGCACTTCAGGAGGCAAGCCGCGCGCTGGCGTGAGGAGGTCTCTGTGGCCCTTTAGCAGCCTCTCCAACTCTATACGGTCTCTGGTCAACCGATTGACCACAGCCCGCAACCGGGCGTACTCTGTTTCTGCGCATTGTAGAACTCCAGCTAGCTCCCTGATAATGTCTTCTATCTCCCTGATGATGGCGTGAATGCCCGGGACTTTCGATGGTAGCGGGACAGCATTGGTACCCAGTATATCTGAGACGGGCGATGCACGGATGGGCTCGGGGCTCTCGAAGAGCGGGGCATCGCAGTTCCTGCATCTATACGGACCCGGATCCATGTTCAGATCGTTTTGAAAGGTCTAAGAGGCAACGATCGCGCGCATAGATGCTGATTAACACGCTTTTTCTGAAAACGAGGACAACATGTACTCGCCTGGGTATTAGGTAGTCGTGCGTCGACTCGGGCTGGATTGCTTTCCTGTCTAGCCGCAAGCACAAGATTAGACTGCACGGTTTGGACTTAAGTCCTGACGAGATCACAGCAGGAGCTCTGCCGATTCGACTTGTGCACGGGGAAAAGTGAAGAGGACGGGAGGAAGTAGTCTCCCTTAGCATCCGTCGAAACAATTCTTTCAACCTCACGGGCTCGGATATTCTTAGGAGGAAGGAGGTTTGAAAGCCGACGCGACTCCCTGGGGCCTGGGCTGTTTCACTGAGCGCCCAGCCGCACTCTTTCTCTTGGACGACGACGACGCTCGCCTAGGCAGCTACGATACCACCTAAAGCCACCACAAAGTGCGTTCATACCCCCAAGTTCGCCGGTATGTAGTTGACAACGAACGTCTAGAAACCCAGGACAACTTCCGAGTATCAAGCTCGCTGCCCTGCGTTGGCGGCGTATTCACGTACGGCGTATCGCGACACACCCGCCAGCCAAACTGGCCGACTCCAACAGCATGCAGGTCAGCACCGACCCGGGCGCGGACATAACTGTGGATACCAATGACATAGAGCACCTACTGCACCCCCTTTTCGCCTCGCCCGACGGCGACGTGCTGCTAGGCACGCAGGCCGGCGGCATCCTGTTCCGCGTGCACTCGCACACGCTCAAGACGACCTCGGGCTGGTTCCGCACGATGTTCTCGCTCCCGCAGAAGTCAGAGAAGCCTGCGAGCACAACGACGATAGCCGTCGATGAGGACGCGCACACGCTCGAGACACTCTTGCGCATGATTTGCGGGCTGCCCATCCTCCCGATCACCTCGTACGACGAGATCGACGCGCTATTGTACGCGGCGGAGAAATACGATATGCCGGGCCCGATGTCCATCGTGCGTGTGCTCATCATGACCCCGGAGCTGCTGCAGCACCCGCTCCGCCTCTACGCCGTCGCCTGCCGCTTCGGATGGGAGGTAGAGGCCAAATTCGCGTCTACCCAGACGCTGCATATCAATCTGCACGACGCGGAGCACCGCCCTGCGCTCCAGCGCCTCGGCACGGACGCGCTGCTGAACCTGTTCGATCTCCACCGCCGCCGGCGCGAGGGCCTGCGGAAACGGCTGGACGACCCGCCGTTCGTTGGCGGCGGGACAACCGTGTGCCAGGCGTGTGGTTCGGTGATAGACTACCACACCTGGCGGGAGCTGAAGTACAAAATCATCCTCGAAATGGATGTGCGGCCTCTCGGGGACACCATTGTTAACACGGGGCTGTTAGACTGGAACGAGTCGAAGGCGTGCTGGTCGGCGAAATGCCCCAACGTAGACTGCGATCGCGTGTTATACGACAAAGGGCAGACGTTGCTGGTTATCAAGGAGTGCGTAGAGGGCCTGCCCAAGAGTATTTGAGTGGTGTCGGTATGCTCTTTCGATGTATTTTTTCTCTTATCTCTCCTCCCTACCTCGTAGATTGACCCCCGCATTTCGAATGTAGTGCATAATACCTGGAATCTCGCCCGTCTTTCGTTTTGTATTGCATATATATGTGTATCATGCCCGTTCTATCCTTTCCCTATCGTCTGCAGTGTGCTCTGCAGGACTGCTGCTCTCCATTCCAGTTTCCTATACACGGTAAGTAGGGAGCGCTTCTGCAGGGTTACGTATCCCTGTGAGCAAGTAAACTTCCCAAAGATTCAGAACGAGTCATCAACCAAGTAACTCTCTGCAGACCACCATGTCCATGCTACGAGCTCTACGAGCAGCACCCATACGCACCCACAAGTTCGTTGCTGTACCGCCGAGGCAGTTCCCGCATCCGCATCGTTACTCCGCGCCACTGGGCTTGCGGGCGAACTCGACGAGCGCCCCGGCCCCGCGCCACCGCTTCGTGATCTACGCACCCGATGCGACCGACGAGGGCGCATACGCGCGCCGCATGGAGGTGCGCGAGAAACACCTCGCGCTCGCACGGCGGCTGTCCGGAGAGGGCTTCATCAGTGCGTCCTTCAAAACGCGTCGTTTGTGCGCGGAATGACATATGCTGTATCTAATGCGTGTTGATTGCACGACGCAGAGCTCGGCGGTGCGATGCTGACCCCCGAGTCTATCGAGAGCCCCACGGCCGAGCGGAAGATCATAGGGTCTGTGTTCATTTGCGAGGCGGAGAGCCTGGCGCAGGTGCGCAAGTACGCAGAAGAGGACCTGTACTACACGGCTGGCGTGGTGAGTTCATTTCGCGTCTGTACGATGGGATTACCGGGTTGATGCTCATTGATTTTGTCTTGCAGTGGGACAAGGAGAAGCTGGTCATTTTGCCGTTCCAAGCTGCTACACCCTTCCCTTAGTCTGCCAATTTCATGTGCTCTTGGAATCCCACAATATTATTGCGTGTCTAGGTAAACTGTGTCACAAGGGCCTGCCAGTCGGAGTGATCAATCCAGACAGATTAGGGAGAACGCAAATTCATGCTGTCGGGGATGAACAGAAATATTCCGTCCCTTAGTAGTTCCTCCTCCCCGAAGCAGCCCTCAGAATGCATTGGACACGCATATGAATTATTCAAGCACTATAGCCTACTATGTAGTACAAGTACAACTGTATCGAAGAAAACATTGCAAACACCTCGAATTGTCTTGGTTGAACAAGTCTCCTTCCCACCGCACTATACAAAGTGTCCGATGTTATATCCTTTACGCCCGCAATCCCGCTCGAATGGTTCCCTCCTCTCCACTGACTAGTCACGACGACGAAGGCACAAATTTATGCCTTCCCTCGCTGGGCTCCCAGCAAAGATACTCGTGTAGCTGGTCGTCACAGAACCCCCTCTGAAGGAATATGCCGACATCGAGCCCCTCCCGTTTCATCTCCTCAAACGGTCTAAAACCATCCTCAACCGCCAGAATATTATCGCAGTGCCTCAGAACGAGCTCCACCCGCACGAGGGACGTCACAGTCCCCCGCGCGGTGGGCTTCCACCGCGAGCGGACCACCTCGCAGAGCCGGGCGGGGAACAGCGGGTCGACGGCCCCGGAATGGTCGAGCATGAGCTCCTGCAGCTGCGGTAGTAGACACGCACCGGCCCCGTCTCCTCGGAGCCGCGCCAGCACGGCGCCGTCGACGCACATACCCCCGCGCCCCAGCGCCCCACGCAGCTCGAGCCGCAGCAGCAGCGGCATGTGCTCGACGCACGCGATGAGCTCTTGCTCGTCGATGATGAGGTTGTGCAAGCGCAGCGCCTGCAGACGGCTCCCGGAGCGCCTTAGGAAATCCGTGAACGTCGACGCAGGGAATTTGGGCCCTGCGTGCGAGGCGAGCGGGAACTCTATCATGCAGACGCGTAGGGCGGGCATGGCCGTGCAGCGGAAGAGGGTGTCCATGCAGGACGCGTTGTTCACGATGAGGCGGATCGACTCGAGGGAGTGGTGGGTGACGAAGCTGGGCATGGAGTCCCGCGCCATGAAGGCGTCGCCGCCTATGCCCTCCATGGTGTACTCCACGAGATTGGGCGCCTGGCGGATGATGCACATGAAGTCGTCCGTGTAGTCCATGTTGGCGTGTATCCGCGTCAACTGGTGCCATGGGAGCACCAGCGTGGGGATGCGGCTGGCTAGCGCAAGGGTCACGTCCTGCAGCTGCGGGGCGTTCTCGAAGACGTTGATCACTGTGCCAGAGGGTATGTTGCCTATATCTATATCCAGCTTACGAAGACGAGGGAACTGGACTCCGTGCGCTGTGACGTCTCTTTCCTTGGTGCCAGAACTGGACACTGCCAGGGCTTGCAGCCTCGGCGCGCACATGGCGAGGAGTTCCGCGAGACTGGGCTCTTCGTCGTAGCCGAGCTTCCGCACATCCATGGTGAGCGGCAAGCTCCTGGCACGCGCGGTCCAGTCTTGAAGTCTGGCAGGCGTGTCCTTGTGCAGCGTAATCGATATGGACGACCATAACTGCGGTGTAGACAGCGATATCGCGCGCCACCGCCGGCAGACGCGACCAAGAAGCAAGGGGGCGCGCCTCACGTTTGGTGTGGTGTCCTCCGGGAGACAGTGGACGAATATCTCGGAGAGCAGTTCAGGCGGCAGTGCGCGAGCTAGTGAGAGGAGGTCTCGGTGCGTCCGCACGGTTTTCTCTGCCTCATTGCGTTCTCGCGCAAGACGATCGACGATCGCTTGCATCCGAGCAAGCTCCGTCTCGAGGACAGACAGGCGTTTCGTTTCTTCGCCGATGAGACGCCGGATTGCCGGCACTTTGGACGGTGGTGGGACTCCATTGGTTCCAATGAGGTCGGGAACGGGTGATGTATGTGCTGGCGAGGGAACCTCGACGAGCGGCACGCTGCAGTGTTTGCACGTGTACTCGTGTGGATCCATGAATCGGTCGGAGATGACGCTGAATTTCGAAAAAATAAAAAAATGATGAGGAGATGCACTGTGCGCTTCAATCTTCAAGTGGGGGACGTACGGGAGGTGCTGCGAGCGCTGTGTTTCGTGACTATTTATCCTACAATATACGGCAGTGGAAAGGGTGCGCGGTGATTGGGCGGCCATTGGGGTTAACTTATCTATATCGTACGTGTTACAGTGTTAGCGCCTCGGGTTACAAGGGAATGAGAACTGGACGGTGAGGACCTTACCAGTGTTGCGATGGTAGAGGCGTCAGTGATTGTGGCCAGCTAAGAATCGTGCTATGAGGGCGCCGAGAACACTTCTCTCGCACGATTGACGCGGGTCCAAGAAGAGGGGGCAGAGTATGCGACAGTGTCGTTCACGCTGGAGTGTACGCCATTCCACCCTCGCCCTATATATGTGGGGCATGGCTGCTAGACGAAGCCGCAAACCTTTAGTGACACCGGGTGACCGATCGCGAGGAACAGAAACAGAAAGAGAAACACAGATCCTTCGTCGGACGCATGAACACGATAGGGCAAAGGACCCCTCGCGTACGGAATCGCACTTGGCACCTCGAATAAAGCACACCCGAGAGGAGGAACGCACTTCGGATTCATGTCCAGTGATTCGGACGGAGCCTGTGTGCTGTAACATGGCTCAACGGTTAATTCAACATGTGCAAGAATAGGCAGTCGGATTAACTTTGCGGCCCTGTGGCTATCCTAACATTAGACCCGAAGTAGAGAACTCTTAAACACATGCGGGCACTTACTAAGGGTTCAGCTAGGAAGCAATGCCCGAGAGCCCACGCACGTCAGCCAAAACGTGCTTCCTCCGAAGGCCGAGGTCCTTAAATTCAACGCCTGCGAAGAAAACGTGTAAAAGTGAAGGGGGCTCTGGAAGCCGGCATGCGACACGGCGCATGGTCTTCAATCTGAAGCACGCAGTGACGGACTGAGTTCGGATTCGTCGCAGGCGAACATGTAACAGTCTCGTCATTCCAAGTGTTTCGAATTCCCCCATGAGCATACTTGTACATAGAACTTCCGATGAGAATGTCTTCAAGAATGGGTGAACTTGGCCTCCCTCTTTTCGGCAAATGCGTTCATGCCTTTGAAAGCGCTCAGCACAAGAAAACTGCATAGATAGGACGTGTCACTTGCCTTCCTTTTGGTCGTTCGTAGCAAACAGACCGTGGAAGAGCCGCCTCTCGAAGCGCAGGCCTTCCGCGAGGTTCAACTCGAACGCTACATCCCCTCCGTTAGCCCCCGCACGCAGATCCACGCAAGAAACATGACACACCGGCATTGACGGCCTCCTTCCCTGCCTGCACGCTGAGCTGCCCCTTGGATGCGATCTTCTTGCCGAGCTCCACTGCTGCGCCGACAACGTCCTCTTCGATGCGGCTCACGATGCCCCAGCGCTCTGCCTCCTCGGCAGAGAAGTTGCGTCCGGAGAGCACGAGCTCCATGGTGCGCGACTTGCCGATCGCGCGAGCGAGCCGCTGCGTGCCGCCGCCGCCCGGGATGACGCCGATGTTGATCTCAGGCTGCCCGAACTTGGCCGTGGGTGACGCGAGCACAATGTCGCAGTTCAGCGCGAGCTCGCAGCCGCCCCCGAGCTGTGCCGACGTTAGCCGACATTAAACGACGTAGCGAGACGGTGCGTACCGCGTAGCCGCTGACGGCTGCGATGATGGGCTTGCGTATCTGCGTGTCGTACTGCCAATTTCCAATGAAATCGTTCTTGTACACGTTCGAGACTAGTTGCCCACAATTCAGCAGGGTGCATAAGGAACAGACTCGACGTGCTTACAGGGCTTGTCCTTCATCTCCTTGATGTCCGCACCCGCTGCACAACCGTGAGTTCCCCGCAATTACCCCGCACTCGGTAATGGCGTACCTGCGAACGCCCGCTCCGACCCGGTGATCACGACGGCCCCGACGGCGTCGTCGCTATCAGCTTCTTTGAGTGCCGTGGTGAGCTCTTTGTACAGCGCCTGAGTGATCGCATTGAGCGCCTTCGGCCGGTTCAGCGTGATGAGTGCTACGCCCGGGTCCGGGCGCGTCACAAGGATGCTGGTGTACTCTGCCGAGCTGGACATGAGACGGATGGCGCGGGGGACGATGCGGTGGGTGGTGCGGAGCGGTGCTCGCAGGCTGCAGGAATGCCGCGCGAGTGAGAACATGGTTTTGTGTCTGCCTGTCGTGGTTTCACGAGGTATAAGTAGAGGTCTCGTGGTTGAAAGTTGAGCAAGCCGGTTGGCCGTCGTGCTTCGCGGAGCTGTCGCGGAGATGTTTTTTTCCGCGTCTGCCACTCCGGCATAGCAGGACTTGGAATGGCTTACAAAGTCCCCTCGACGTCCAGTTCTGCAGTCAATATAATCGTCGTGAAGGCTGGAAGTGAAGTCCCTGCAAAATGGACATCATCCTGGATTTATTAAATGAGCTGGGAGCGCCAGCGTGTCGAGATGATCGCGGGGCTTCCAATTTCCGTAGGCGGCGTAGCCAAGTGGTTACGGCGACAGATTAGAACTAATCACTATTATCTGTTCCTCTTTGAGGGCGTAGGTTCGAATCCTGCCGCCGTCGAAATTAAGTTTTGCGATGCAGAGCAATCCTTTTGACGAAGAGAGCGAGGAAACGACGAAGGAAGGACGCAGGCGGCAGAACGGACGAGGAGAAGCACATTGGCCGAAATAGGCAGTTGCGGATAATGTTCCGAATGCCGACTCGCGAGGCGCGACGCTCATCACTGGCATGATGAGCTCAATCGCTCGCTAGTAGGATTCTCTCTTTGCCAGCATCCGTCTACACTACGCAAGAAAATGACGAGAGAAACGAGTCGCGCTTTGTGGGGCTACTTTCACTCCAACAGCGGAAAGAGGTCATTTTTCCAAGTTCCAATAAACGCCATTCCGAGTCGGCTACCAGCTCACTGGCAGCGCTCAGCGGCACTCCTTATAGTCGATGGACACCAAAACATGCAAAGTACACGGATACCCCATGCTACATGATACATCGAAATGTCCTTGCAAGTAAGCTACAGGGTAGAAAGTGTTAGACATGGTGTATACGCCTCGTCATGCGCCAAAAGACAAAGGTGGCATCGACATTTTCACGATCATCACCTCTCGGCCAGGCTTTTCTGACGTTCAACCTCGTGAATTGTGCAGCTGAAGCCAGCACCGCCCACCACTTTTTGCGAGGGTTCACTGGCAGGGCGGGGAGGGTCGTCGTGGAGGCAGCCGGTTTTACTACGGAGACGCCGTCCGCGTCGATTCCACCTGACCGTAACGTGGTCATGTCTCCATCGCGTCGGTCTGGCCCACGCCCTCGCAGGATTTAACGCTCGCCCACATACTTCTCCATATATCTTCTGCGCCTCTCCTCGCCATCTCGCGTGCCTCGGCGAGTTCCGAGGCGTCGAACGCCGTCGTCGGTGTATAAGAAGTGTAGATGAGAGACGACGAAGGCGGCGACCCATGGGGAAGAGCCGGAGTCGAGGGCTCAGCCAGTGCCGCCGAAAAAAGAAACGCGAAGACACCACCGCCGAGGAGATGCGGGTGCTCGGCTTCACTCGGATCGAGTACAAGTATGGGCGAGGCGTCCGACGGCAGTCTCCCAACAGCCACGGCGCAGACGACGCCCTTCATCGGCACCGATGCTGCATTCACCAGCGCCATCGTCGCTGCATTTATGCCGGCGGCCACCAGCCCGGCCTCGCCCCCGGCACCGTCCCCCTCTTGTACTACGATCTGCACCAGCGTTCTCGGGCACTTATTGAGAAACAGCGCAGGCGTGAGCGCAGAACGTAGCGCCGCAGCACGGGCTTTGGATGCGGTTGCGGGGGTGCGGGAGGAGGGGCGGACATGTATCTCAAGGGTTGCGTGTGCGGGGTGTTCGGCGGCGAGGCGAACCTCGATTGGCCCGGAGAGAGACGCGAGCGACTCAGTATCACCTAGAACCGCATTGTGTTAGTTCTTTCAGATTTTTTTACCGCAAAGTGATGTGTATAATGAGCGTACCGAATGAGAAACGCGCTGAACCATCGACGCGCGCGAGGCGCTCGAAGACGATCGAAAGTGCGCGTAATTCGTTTGGGGCGCGGCCGTCGCGACGGCGATGCGTTTTCGAGCTCGTCTGGGTGGATATTGCCATCTCAATGAACGGTAGCAGAGAGAAAGAAAACCAATTGCGAAGCGTATCGTAGTAAAAACGTTCCGAGGCAGAGACGAAAACGAAACTAGTTGATTCTCCGAACTCCGAGCATCACTTCCGTCGAAGGTCAGATGCAGGTGAAAGTGGAAAGCATTGCACAGAGCGGTTGAAAATCATGACAGACATGTTCCACGACGAGGTTTATATACTATACAACATACTATATCGATACAATAACTGCAGTTCTATACAAACAACCATATATTCCACGTCAAAAGATCCTCACCTTCACCACCCCTAGTTATTTCTTTTTCGCGCGTGCCTTTATCGTCTTGCTAGCAGTGGGTTTCGCCTTCTTCGAAGAGCGTCCTGCAGGTGCAGGGATCGGGCCCTCTACGATTTCTACCTCGTCGTCGCTGTCGTCCATCGCTGCTTTCCGCTTCGCGGCGCTTCGTTTGCCGCTAGACCCCTTGCTCTCCGCTCCCATGGGCTCACTAACTGTAGAATTCGTTGCAGCGGGCCGGCTCGAGGAGTTCTGGCTCGGGCTGGGTCGCATAGACCCAGTGCCGCCCGACCCGGAAGCGCGCGACCGCACAGACGATGCAGGAGAAACACGCCTCGACCCTGGTTTGGATCGAGAGTCCATTCCTCTTTGCCCCGCAAACGTAGGCATCTGTCCGAGCTCGTCTGCTTCCTCTTCTCTATCATGAGCACCGGCACTGTCGACACCGTGCCATGCACCATCCGGCTCGATGCGGGTTTCCCGCCAGTCCCGTTTGAACATGCTCTCCGCGTTCAAGCCGTCCTCGAACTGGTATAGCTGAGCATCGACAATGCCGTCGCCTGTCGCTCTGGCGCCGAATAGTTCGAGGGAGAGCGACGAGGCGTTCCTGATAGGATGCTGGGTATGTGCCTCCTGGTCTTGGGCAGTGATCGGCTCTCCAATGTTCTCGATCCACTCCCACGGTCTGTTCACAACTGGGACACCGAGTACAAGATTACCAGACGTGGCATCGCGATGCGCGGTTGACAGATTTGCAACCGTCGGAGAAGGCGAGAAATGAGCGAGCAGGGCACGCAAAGGGCCCACGTATGATGGGGGTGCGTCGGAAGGAATGCAAGGATATGGAAAGTCGGGATAGTTGCGAAATGGGTCAAAGACGACTCCCTTCGATGGTTGGGGAAGTTCTGGAGACGAAATTTGTTAGATGAAGAGCATGGGTGTTACGCAAGGCGTACCATCAATGAGATAATACAGGGTATCGATGAGCAGTGGGTATAAAACGACATCGAGCTTGTCCCCGGAGCTGAAGAGCTGTGGAACAAAGATCAACATTGCACATATGAAAAGTCGATGACTACTCACGAGAACGAGTCGAAATAAGACAGCAACAAGACTGTTTCCGCACACTTCTGTTTCCTTGGTCCACACGCCAGGGAAACCCAGGTCAAACTGTAGCAATCGTGTCAAAAGGATGACTGCATCCGAGATCGGTAACGGGGCGCCATCCACGTCCATATTATCTGCTGCACCTTCCAAAGACAAAATGGACTCCAAGATCTCGAATTTAGCCAGTAAAAGGGTCATGAACCGGATCTGTATCTGGGGATCCAGTGAAGGCAATTGGTCCTTCCCGTCACGCAGAGGCTCTGCGACGTGGGCCAAAACACGCAGAAGTTCGCCGGTGCGTTCAAGATAGTCAAGAAGCACCTTGCAGTCAATAGGCATCGACAATGTCTCCAGCATTTCGTAGACGCACTGCAGCCCGTTGTTGATGAACTAAGTAAAAGTAAGCATCCTATGCATGTAGAGAATGATTTCCATCGTACCTTGCCTGCGACAGGTGTATCCACTCCCCGAGCCATCTCAGCAACGAAATAGGCCTCCTCGGATGTCATCGAATGACGGAAGATACCGAAAACCAATTTATCAAGACTGTCGCTAGCGGATGAACGTGTTGCATCCTGCAACATTGCCCTGCCTATTTGCCGAAGGACAAACTGAAGCTCAATGGCAGTCGCAGCTAGTTTCCACGGGCCCAACAAGGACGGAATATCCTGCCAGTTGCTCAGGCCGAAGTCCGAGAGAGCTTAATATGACTATCAGTACTTGTCTGTAAAAGAGGACCAAAGGCGTAACGACGTACTTCCATGAGGGTCGCTGAGAATCAACCGTAGTGCATCTATGAGCGGCTCGCAGAGACTGTCGCTCATCGTCGGGGACATCAGTAGCTTCTCGAAGGCGATACGGACAGCGTCGAGGTTCCTGTAGGTTCCTTGGCGAAAATCTTCGTTCCTGCACATGGCAGACTTGATTCTAGACGCCGACTGGCGAAGATCCTCGGCGATGTGCTCGTTGTTTTCGATGAACACCAGAACCGGGATAGTCTTCGCGAGCGCGGAGAAATGGGGCTCGCGGTACACATCGCGGCGTCGGCAGCGTATTCGTCGGATATCTAAGAGGCCCGTGGGCGGGATGCCATCGGATCTGCTTTCCTCCTGCAGCATCAGGCACTCGAATAAAGCATTCGCCGCTCGCAAAGAGATCTCCATGAGTTCAATCCGCTGTGCTTCGGCCGCATCTGCACCGAGTTCCCAGGTCGGAAAGACCAAGCCGTGCAAGATTGTCGTCGTCGCGAGCGCGCCGTGTACGCAAAGATAGACCAGCACGACATTAAGCACGTCCCACGCATCCGCGTTGAGGGTGCGGATCTCGTTCTTTCCGGGACCATCAAACCAACGTAGGACGTGGTCATCTAGACCACCGGGAAGGTGCTGGTCGACGTGATACAGAAAAAGCCCGTATCGCAAAGCGCAAGCCCTGCGACCAGCGGGGTCAGACGTCATGACTGGGACTTGTCTAAGACTCGCCACTGCGTTGTCCCAAACCTTTTCTGCCCAGTCAAAAGCCGTGCGATATTTGTACCACAGACTGTTGGCAAGGATAGACGGTGCATTAGGACTCGGATCGTCGGCGAGGAGTAGGATCGCAGCCATTCGGGCAGGCACCTCGTCTGGATTGCTCGTCTCAGGATAAAGAGCCTGCACACAAACACGGTCAGCATAAAGCGTATCTTTCGCAAGTAAGGGAATGTACTGACATGAGTGAAACTGGATATATCGGCTGAGACATGCTCTCGGGCAACAGCATCTAGTTGTCGGCCATTGTCCACCTCCATCAGCAGAGCTAGAAGGGGCCGCAATTGTGTGCCTCCCGACCTCCACGCGACGTGAGCAGCATAGAGTGCGGTGGTGATCCTGCCTAAGATGTTCATGCCAGAATACACTGGCAAGTAAAGATGAAAACTATCGATCACAGCTGTCAATAGATCGTGTGATGGTGAATGCTCGAGCACTATGAGGTTGAGCTGTATGTCACGTTCAATGAGATGCTGCAAGGTATGACTATGCAGTGTTACATACGTCGAGAAGTGACCCGTAGCATTTAGTATGAGCGAGTATCTCAGCAATTACGGAGTACGACATGAGTAGACTCGCATGGTCCGACGCTTCCGGTCCACGGCTAACGTCGGCATGTCAGATACCTTCACTCCATAGATAGCATGACGGCTTACATGGTGGTATGCTTCCGAAACTGAGGCAAAAGCCACTGCCTGAAAACCCGAACTTGCTCGAATCGGGAGGCAGAAATAAGCGCAGGACAAGAAGAGACCAATGAAGCCGGGGAGTAGTGCTCAGTAGACGCTTCCCCTGGGCGATGGTGCATTAGGAGAAACCTGCGGTCAGGCAAAAAAAACGACAAACCTCCAAATAAATCAGGAAGAATGGCCCTGACCTCTTTGCGAATCTCCCGTTCATTGAGATCCTCGGGAGTTTCTCTCACTCGGATACCATGCAAGGTAAACTTTCGTTGGCTTATCAAGGAGGAGGTGGATTTATGCAGGGGGATCCATCGGAGAAAGTGCCGATGGCGGGAGCCTTCTTCCTGTGTGCTTGTGTCAATATAGCCAGACTATCTTACTAAAGAAAGGTCTGTACCTGAGTGAATGATAATCCAGGCTCTCCACGAGCAATAAGACGCTGGATGTAATTTGCGTACGAGAATAACTCGTGCCGAACAAGTGATCCAAAAAGGATAGCAACGCTTCGCAGATTTGACATATCCCCCGCAACCTCCGAGCCATCCAACCAATCAAAGAGACGGTCCTGGACTAGCTCGTCCGGCGATGTAGTATCACGTCGAGTAGCACGCTCTTCAGCACGATTGCGCCAAAGATGTAGAAGTGTCACAGCAGCATACGGTCGGTGGTCGCCATATTGCAGCGGTGTCACGGACCATGTGAGTAAGAGGTCAAGCTTGGATGCAAAGGAAGGAGGGGATGCATCCTCAGCGTCGAAGAAATTGAACGTTTCGAGATTGGTACCGCTGTCGATAGAGTTTAGAAGCTAGAAGAGACATCGGTGTGAGGTCGAAATTTGCAAACATGTACTAGACATACCTGTATATCGGACACTGCAGACCCAAGGCCTGCTAAAGCTCGCGGAGGTAAATTGCGGAATGTCATCGCTTCGTTCCGACTCTTGATATCGGAGTGGTTATCCCATAATATCTGCTGAAGGTCTTTGGCCTTCTGCTCGGCGGGCTGTGTCGTCATAGGGTCGACAATGTTTTCCGTCAAGATGCTACTCAAGAGGGGGCCGTGCTCGTTCCATGTGCGCGGTGCGACAAAAGCGTCAGGATGCGCAAAGCATACTCTCTGAATGAACGTTCAGTATAAAATCTCTAACTAAGAAATCAACAAACCTGGAGAATAGTCCTGATGAGTAAGCCCAGATGGGACAAGTAGTCATGTTCAGATGCCCCACGAATCTAAAGACTCATTAGCGCACGTCGACTTCACCGATTGGGCGCAAAGACCTACTTCAACCAAGCGCGCCAAACACGCATCGATGAATGGTCGCATCAGTGCACGGCAGCCCAACAAGCCGTCCAGATATTCGTCCGCAAGGCGCGTCACGAACCCGGCCTGTGCGAGATTAGATGTTGACGTGCCCATTTGTTGCACGAGCCACGTCAGGAAAGTGCGGTTGTCGACTAATCCCTCTGAATAAAAGGTGCGCAGTAGTTTTAAGCTATGTCTATCAGCCACATTCGAGATCCAACCGTCAACAGGACCCACCAATATGTAAAGCGCGATATCCAACGCTCGCGCAAGTCTGCATCCGCTAGCAGTCCCTTGAACGTCTGTTTTATGTTCAAACCCGGACGAGGGGCGATGGGAAGTGCGATAGGTCCCAGCTGTTTTTTCATGTAGCTTGTAACAACATTTGCCCAGTCTACGCTATATTGCGTGGGGTTGTACATGGGTTTATGGCGGAGTCCTGCTGTCTCGTTGGCGCCGAAGACGCGGAGAAACCACACGGCTCTAGGTATGGCCACGTTGTAGGAGTGTAGTAGATCTAGGAGAACGTGTCCCTTGGCACCGTGAGGAACGTTTTTTCCGAGTTTGTGCAGAGGGACTTCTGGGTTTGCAAGGTCTGCAAACCAGGCCTGGCGTTTCGCGTCGTTTAGTGTTACCCTTGAGGGCATACGGAAAGTATAGGAGCTGCAAAAAACGGCGTGAGTATCGAGTAGATGACGCTTGAGGACAGGAATTACGGGACGGTAGGCTGTTCTCCTCGCCTCACAAACACCTCGTTCATGAGGTTTTCCAGTGCAGTCAATGCATTCTCTTCTTGGAATTGGCTCTTCACCAACTCTCGCGCGCCGAATGTTTCAGCCTGTTGTCTGTCATGAGCCTCACCTCAGAGTCGCAATGCGGCAATGCCACTCACTGCAACGGTAGTTCCTATGCTAAACCCCTCCTTTACATTCTTTTGAGATAAGATATCTTCATCCTGGCCAGGCCTGGGAGGATCAAATCCAGGATATCCTGTAGGCGAGTTAGGCATGGAGTACACTTCCATATACATCACTGCATACCGAGGTCAGACGAAGCATGTGTCTTCGGAAGCCATTCTGGAGGTTCAGACTCGTATACAGGTAGGTTGTGTTCGCCGTCCTTCCCCTCTGGCATATTAGACGTCGTGTGCTAGGCTCCAGCTAACATTCGGATGTACGGCACAGAGTATCGCAGGAGATTATGAGGAAAGCGGCTGTCTATAGCATCATGGCAGGAGTGAAAGGGTGTTTCGGCATTGCCTCCGACAAGCCTCCGACGAACCGGGACTGCGTCGTCTCTCGTTGTTCTGGTTGTCTTCTCGCCCGTTCTCTTTGTACCCAACCAACATGCGGCAATCTGTAGCACCCACACGAGCATCCCATGCGCCCCAAGGCTCGTTACCACCAAATCCAGCCGCGTTGGCGAGGTTAACAGAAAAGAAAAAAGAGTTTGAAGCGGTCTCAGCGCTTGAGAAGGCTAGCAGTTTGCTGGTCAAACGCATGGAAGGCTTGGGAGACGACTGCGATGCCATGGCAGATGCTGGCCAAGGTATTTACGGTTCATTTTGAACGCGAAAGACGCGCTAATATTCCTACGACACGTCAAAGTGCACGGCCAAGTCTTAGAGCAGTGGCCAAACATGTTCAGAATATTGAACTTGTTCTGTGAGTCTGCTTGCGATGCTGTTGTTCCTTGAAGGAATCTAACGAGCTTGTGTTATAGTGGCATCTCGAGAGCAGTCTTCGGAAACTCAAGCAGACGAAGACACGGAATCAACAATCGGTGGCCAACGCCTGGTCCGCATTGCTATCGAGGACTTGCAACAACCGACAGCGCCGGTATCCCAGAGCAATGGGTCCTGACAGGTATCATGATTATATGGAAGGGCATGTAAGAGTCTGTACTATCGGGTATACCGTACGCCAGTGTCGAATATATATGTAGCAACCATGAACAACAGGCCTCACGCCTTTGCCCCACCAGCATTCTTTTTCTGTTCCTTCAAGTGTGCAATACGCTAAACCCGAGATGCTTGAGCGATCAGATACACGGCAGGGAACTATTGACACTGACCTGCTTCCGTTCTTCTTTCCGGCGCGCCATTTCTGCAGCCTTTTCCTCTTTGCTCATACCCACCGTGCTGGGTTGCGGTGCAGCATGGGGAGAGGATTTCTTCTCTGGCCCTGGCGTATCCCAGCCGTCAGAGTCCGGAGGTGGTGGCGATGAGACCGGGGTAGACACCCGACTGTTCGACGCCGCGGACATCGCCCTCTGCGCAGAAGGTCGGCGAGGATGCGTGGCGAGCCCAGAAAGTCTCCGCGAAGATGTCGAGGACGAGCCGAGTTCACCCCAAGGATCGTCCGCTGCGCAAAAGGTCAGCACGGATACACTGAATGACCATTCTACCCACCTTGACTTGGGGAACCAACGCGGCCGCTGTTTTGCATCGTGACGCCGCCAATACCAAGACCAGCGACGGCGGACACAGGTTTGGGCTCGACCACCGTAAACGCTGGTGTTGGCGCGCTCTCGAATGCACCTGAGTAGAAAAACGTCAGCTTACGGTACAACAAACAGAAAAGGTGGCTGACTCCAGTCGTCCTGATCGGCGTTGATGTCGATAAGGTCATCGGTACCCCACGGATTTCCATCATTAATTCCTTCCGAGGCAGCGACCTCGTCTGCCAGCTTTGATGCCAACGCAGCGCTCGCAACCCCAGTCGGGACCTTGTTAGCACCGAGCTGCATGCCCTTCGCCCGCGAACTGGCGGACGGACGAGTAGCGGACACAAACGATGGGGATGTCACCGCAGAGTTCGCGGCCGAGAGCGAGGATGGAACGTAGGCGAGGGGACTCGGCCTGATTGCGCTCAACCGAGAGTCGCTCGCTATTGCAGACTGCTCGAGAGGCGGCGGCGCTGACGACGGCCTGTCGATACCTCCTGCTGGTGCACCCATTGCACTTTGCATATCTGAAGTAGCAAGCTGCATTTTTACGCGTCAGGGACGTCACCCGTAATGATTGCATGGATGTACATGCCTTCTTTCCCAAAGACGAGATTGCCCAGCCGGCTAAGGAACCTGCAGCACCGGCGGCTGATGTTGCTAAAGTGGGTGCTACAGATGGGGAGAGACCCCCTGGAACGCCGTTCTCTTCTGCAATCATGGTTTCGGGCTAACATATTATAGTCGAGTGTCAGAATACGAAAGCACAAGAGTGGCAGCACAAACCATGGTTGCCGCGTACTGCTCCAGTTTCTTCACGAACAGTTCAATTGCTTTGAATGCTTGATCTCGAACCAGCCTAGATAAATATTTCGTCAGATGCACGAATCATATCTGAAGACTCAACATACTTCTCGGGATCGATCATCGAGTTCGACACATTGGGTATAACCTTGTTGGCTAATTCCTCTGTCTCAAAGCATTCAATCGTGGCCATAAATGCCATGAGCCCAGCGACCCGTGCATGCACGAAGGGGTCCTTGAGTGCTCTCGAGAACGCCGGGACGAGGACCTTCCGCTTTGTGTTATATCCTAGAGTAGGACCTAAGCGCCCAATCAATATGCAAGTGTTAGTCCGAATGGACGCTTCAGGATCTGTTTGCATCTTGGCGAGGTTGCGGAGTAGATCATTGTTGAGGATGCGATCCGAGAGCTGCATACAATGAAACCGCTTAGTATGATATGTCATGGTTTTGGTGCACACATACCTTCGCAGATAGAAGGATGATCGATTTGACAGTCGCCTCACGAATTATCGGAACCGTGTCCGCGAAACCTGTTTGCTAAGACGCAACAAAGAAAATCAATGACTCGGATCCTGCGTCTTGCGGATGAATTACCAGATGAGGCCATATCTTGTCGGCGACCGCCTTCTTGTCCAATTTATCCGCATATTCTGGCAAATGGTCGAGAAGCGCCATGCGAGTCCCACGATCAGGACTTGCGTAAAGTTTTATGAGGGGTGAGAGGATAACGGTAGGGTAGTCTTCGGGTGAGACATTCTTTCCGAGTTGCAGTACGAGGGGAAGAATGATTGCAGCAGATGCTCCGCCGTGCTCTAGAGCTGTGACAAGGGACGGAAGAACGCGAAATGAAGCGAATTCTGGAGGAAAAGAAGAAGCCGATTCCTTGAGCGACCTGTGTCAAATACCATTGTATGAGCTAGTGATGGTATATCGATGAGTTGTAGAATTATCTACCGAAGCAACGCATTCTTGTCGGCCTCGCTGCCTAAGCTGAAGTTATCCAGCCCGGAGCAAATTTTGACAAGGTGGTTATTCGCGAAGAACCCAGACCCATCACCAGCTGTTTCAGCCATACCGGTTTCTAGGAAATTCTTCGGTGACATCCGCGCTTTGGGGTTAGGGTTGAGCAGCTTCTTGAACGAAGGGAAAACCGAGGAGGGTATTGCACCACGAGACGACGGCTGTGGAGGCGGATGCGGGGGCTGAGCTGTGGCAGGGGGTGGGTCTGAGGGATTGAAAACGGCATGTAAAAGTAGTCCTAGGGCATAGGCATCTGCAACCGATGTGCTATATCTGTTAAACAATGTGAGCTGATGCACGCCAATCTCTTGCGAAATCCTGACCCTTTCAGAGTGGACCAACCGCCCTTCTTGACCTCAGGAGATGACCAGGCAGCCGCATCGGGTGCCAAGCCTCCTAAATTCTACATAGGAAGAATAGAATCGTGTGGATTTGAGTGAAGAGATGCGACATACATATAGAACAGCAGCCTCATCATTTGGGTTGCTGAGCAGCTCAAATCCGCCCAGTTTCCACTCTCCGGACGGGGAAATGAAGATGGAATTGACGCGTAGATTACCATGGGTGGATGCACAAGAATCATTGACAAATGCCAAAGCTACCTGATATGTTCAATTCACAAGGGCTGCAAATATTTCATAAAATATGGCGGACCGAAATTCTGTGCAGGCCCCAGAGCAGCCAATCTTCCTTCTCCTTCGCGCCACGGGACGCCCATAGTTTTAGAGTGTTCGGGAGTGGTCTGACGCGTTCTGTCATGATGTAGATTTGTGTTTCTGTCTCGACTGCATCCATGAACTTTAACACGTCGGGATGGCGCACTGTGCGCAGTTTACGAAGAGCGTTCTTCGCTAGTGGCATCGTATTCCGCCTTGACGGATCGCCAAAGTCGTATTCAAATACGGACACCGCACTTCCATCTTCCTATTCTGTCGATGAGAGGACTTCAAGACGAAGTCTGAGCGTGACACGTACGCGTTTAGTGCCTTCATACAATGTCCATATACTAGGTTCCGATAGCGCAACCTTTGCTCCAAGAGAGAAGGGTAGATTTAGACCAGATTTTTGAACCAGAGACGATACTGCAGCCGAGCCCAAGGTCCGCAGATAGTCCATAGCAATCGTCAAGCGCGCTCAGTAGAGACCGTAGAAGCTGTCCAGCAGACGATCCGGAAATATTTGTGGAGGTGAAGTTACTGTTCAAGTCGAAACTGCAGGTGTTCGGAAGGCGGTGCCGTCGGAATCCGGAACACTCCCGCGCGTACCTGCTCAATTCTCTGTTTCCTGCGGCTTGTCTCTCTTGTTCTCCCTCCACCATCGCCGTCTGCTTTGTATCCATAGGATGATTCAATGCGGACGTGTCTGAAATTAATTAGCTAGCCAACAGTGCAGCGCGTAATATGGACCATCCAACCAATGGCATCGACCTCGACATCCCCACTGCACTCCAGAAACTCACGAACGGAAACGGGCTTCACACGAATGGCATCGTCGCGAGCGCCACTAATGACTCGCCTGAAGCTACACTAGAAGAGCTCGAACGCGAACTCCCAGTCGTTCACGATGGACAGGTCTTCTTGGGCGACCTTCTGTCGAGAGTAACCCAGGGTATCTATGCTGAACTATCCGAATTGGCAGATACGTGAGTGTTGTCTATATAGCAGACGCCATGGGTTCATAACAGTGCCCCTTCAGAATGCCCAACATGTCCGACAGCGCACGAAAGCGGACGCTGGCGGACTGGGTAGTCAAAACGAAAAAGCAAGTCGTCAAATTGTACGCTGTGGCAAAATGGGCGCGAGATGCAGGCACCGTTCAGAAGTGCATGGTACGTCAGGTAGTAGCCTAAGACACGTTAAAACTAACGCTTGCCCAGAACATCACCGCGTTCCTCATGAACCAGAACCAGCAGTTTGAAAATGCTATGATGGGCCTCAACGCGGTGAAGGACGGCCTGGATCCTGCTAGGTTCGTAAGGGGAAAGACGCATTACATGTTTTGCGCTGAGCACGAACAGGCTGCGCAACCACGACTTGCTTACGTCGCTTGATGTGTTGACGACAGGCTCGTACCGACGCTTGCCTTCGGGCATTAAGGTACCTCCCTCTATCAGCGCGCGCGCACCGCGTATACTCACAAAAACCACAGAAACTCATCGTTCCTGCGACGCCGCTGACGGATGCGGAGGTCGTCAAAACTTTGAGGGACATGGAAGACGTCATGCGATATCGTTTACGCATGGACGAAATCGTGCCCGTGGAAATGGCACACCATGAAATTGGTATCACACACGACCTCCTTGCATTCTAAGCAGTAGTAACTCCATTGAACAGCTGACGGCCGGGTTCATTTCTCCGTTCCCAAACTCTTCGATGCGTCTTTGTGCCTCCGCGGCGCACAGAAAGGGGACGGTTGGTTCTTTGTACGCGCGACATTCCCAATCACGGTCGGTGGAGATCTCACCGGGATGCAAGGTGCGGAATATCAACGCCTTGTAATCCATCATGCTGACGCGCCTCAGAATTCCCTCGAGAGCCAACGGGGATTCTGAGACGCCACATCACGGACGAGGCGGACGCGCGTTTGGCGTTCTATCTCCCCCTCCCCGCAGACTATGTGCAGCCCCCAGGCGTGGAGATCCCTCCACGCCCCCAGCTACCCGACGGTGTCGTAGATACACCACTAGTTCGGGTGTTCAATTTTCTTCGTGGGTACATGCGTTCTAACAAACGCTCAATGCCTGATCCCCCCTTGCAGAGATGATGTCAATGTCATATCAGCTGGAGATCCTGTGGTACCAGGCGCAACGAATGCGTTCTTTGGGATGGGCTGATTATCTTACCATTGAAATGACTAATACGCGGAAAACGCTCACCGCGTCGTATTGGGTGTAAGCACCTCTGCAATATTTTTCTTGTTACTACAGTTGTTCATCCGTATTTTCAGTCGGCCACCCCTGCCACCTGGCCGTCCAGCTCCGCGGTCGTCACTCCCTCAGTTAGGGGGAACGCTTACAATAAGTATCGTAGAATCGCATTCTCCCCCACAAACAGGCGGTGGTCCTGCGCGCTCTCCGAAGGATCGTGTCATGGCAGAACTTCAACAGAAGGCCAAGTTAGGAGGACGTCGGCCTTCTGACGAGGTAGAAGGTTTGAAATTTGAGGTACGGTGGGAGCCATCGAAGGGTGCACTCGGCGTCGCCGTGTCCCCAGCCGATGCAGTCATGGACCCGGCCACATTGTCGATCGTGAGTTTGCGATCCCGCTGCCGTGATTGGTATCTAATCGCCTATTCTAGAGCGTGGACTGTCTTGATTTTGAGGCACTGCTACGCAAAGTCATAGAGAGACATACAAAGTGCATATTAGCCATGTATCAATTCCAATTACAGCGTGGTCCGACAGCCGTGTTCTCTATTCCTGGGGAAGTCACTTTAGTTATTGATGGTCAGTTTTCCATTGTATTAAGACTGGAGGTAGTATATCTGATGCACTCGTTTTTCTGCAGGTGACGCGCCTACTCTCCGCGCACATTTATGCGCAGACGAAGTTGTGGTTATAACAATAGATCCTCGAACCGGACGTTTGAACCTTCGAGACACAGGCGACCTCGCTGCTGTAGGGCGTGGGCCACGCTTCGCCGCTATCTCGTATAAGTTGAACGACAACCCGGAAATGCTTTTCGATGCTCTCAATAGATTACGGATACAAGTAATGGTTTCATTCACAGTGTTCTGCCTTTCTTTGTTGACCGGGTTTCTCTTTGGCAGACTATCACGGATCTCGCTGAGCAAAAGGCACAGTACCTTGGTTTACAGAGCTTCCGCGATCGCAATTTCGCAACGCGAGGTACGTGCCCTCCAAATTTCAAGTTTTGTCATGCGTATTGAAGGTATCATTGTAGAAATCGACAAACTCGGGCCGGACGTACGAGGAACACTCTTCATCCAGTTGTCTAGCTTCCCAAATCACTACCTCGTGCTCGTCATCATGGACATGGAGTTTCGATATGCATTGATTTCCGTCACAGTTGCCTCGGACACGATGTTCGCGAACATGGTCATGGAGGATATTGGCTGGTTGGACGTTACTCGAATACATGGCGGCGAAGATGTCGTGGTCACTTCACACACTGATCATCCCGACTTGATACCTGGACAAAAGCGCAAGCGAGATCTGAATGACGACGCAGGGCGCAATGGATCGTATCGTGTCAAGTAAGTGCATCTGCCCTGCAAGATTTTGCCATTCATGTTTGCTGATCAATTTTTATAGCTTCAACCTTGAGACCCAAGTCCTTAGGGAACTATATGCCTATTGCTGGTACGACTTTTAGAGCCACATACACGCTTGATTCGCATGTTCACCTCTTTCCTTAGTGCACGAGTCGCGTATACGAAGGTTGAATCGCAGTTCAAAATGCGTGTCATTCCCTACACGCACGTCAATCCACCCGCCGGCGGACCATTGCCATTAGACCTCGCTCACATTCAGTCATCGCTTTCCCGTTCCGTCCCCGCGCTATGCGTGAAATCCTCCGACATCCTGTCAGGTGCACCGGCCGCCGAGGCTGCGATGCCTAACATCCGTGTCATTCCACTGAACTGGTGGTCTGCGAAGAAGGCACAAGTCGTGACTTGCGTCAAGCTCAAGTATGTGCAGCAGCCGATGGGAAAGCGCGCAGGTACTAGCAACATCATACGGCCATCAAAACGAATCATATACGACGCATCCGAGGCTGTCGTTTCTTTCCTTTCGGAGAACGTGGACAACTGTGTCGACGAATTCTTGGAGGAGTGGGCGAAAGTATCGAAGATGGTTGTTATTGCTCGTGAAGGTGCGTTCCACCGTGATAAGTCACTTGTCTGACATTGACCAGCTCGCAGTCGCTCAAATGGCGAAGGACAAGATCTACCCCGACATACGGCTCCTCTCATTTGATTTGCAAACCGTTGAGTTCGCGTACGCGGAGGATTACACGGTCTCTATTACTTGTGTCGACCAGCTCTCCCCTTCTGGTGGATCATTTGACTTGCGATTTTCACGCTGCTCGGCTGATCCTCATGCACGCCCTATCAAACCTAATCCTCACGCTAATGCTGAATCGTTCCTTCACGCTTTACTCCGGCATGGTCGTCTTGCTCCGTCACTTCACCGGCTGGTTGCCCTCCTTCGCGATACGTTGCCCATTGCTGTTGAGCTTGAGGACATACGCACGATTGGGGAAGGCGTAGATACATACACAAAAGCTGCGGGTTGGTATAGGGTGTTATATGGTGACCTCCGGTACGTATTCTCGTGCATCCCACTGTCAGCTCGCGTTAATCGATATGCCACAAGACACGCACTTGACTTCCGATTAATGAGCAACCAACGTGCTGCCATCCTCGACGGGTCGCATTCGCTCTTCCGCAGCACTGATGCGACGTCGCCGCCTTCCACTCTTGGTCTCCAGCCCATCCCCGGTTTTTCCGAGATTGTGCAATCCGCTTTGAAGGACCTCACCTCGCAGGGGGAACTCCGAGGGAACTTCGTACCCGTCGATGTCGGCGTAGTCTGCGAAGTGGGTGCCGTGCGCGTCATTGGAAGGGCTCTGCATGACCGTGTACTGAAACGACTCAAGGCTTGAGGGAGCAAGGCAGACCCAGCGAGCAGAAATTGCTGTCTCAACGACGATAGGATTCTGTGACGGGGCTTGCGCGGGGACCGCTTTCAGCGGCGGCATGGGACGCCCCCACCTTCTTGTCCAGTGACGGACTACGCGAACTCCAGCTTTCCATGCACGCAACCGCGCGGCACTTCCTCCGTCATCTGGCGCTCACGGGCTTCAATCTGTGACTAGCCACCTTATCCCCCACCTCGCGGAATAGGTCAGCGACGATGTTAATGCTCTCAGGTATCAATGGGTTAGAGTTGAAATGTAAATGTTGCATGTTTTCGTATTAGGTATCCTGCATGTGTACTATAATCTGTATTCACTTCGGCCGTATAACCGTCCAGCTCAGGTTGACCGCACGCTGCAATTCATACGCCACACGGCCGAAAAGGGCAGTCGTAGTAAACGTTGATGTCGCTGCCCGGTGCGGGTTGCGCACCCTCACGCCCTGCTTTCGACAATTGCTGCATTGCAACATGGTGCCCCTTCTTCCCACCGGTTTCAATCAAGTACTTCGCTGCGCAGCGTACACAATATCAACGTGCCAAGTCTGTCCTCGCATCGGCTCTGGCTGCAGCTGTGGCAGATGATACCATCAGCGGTTGCTCTCGCCTTCTCTCAGCCTGACTGGATCAAGTTGCTTCAATGTTAAAGGTGCGTTCTGACATCTACTTTGCATCTAATCTACTCAACACTCATACTCAATAAGTACACTTCTTCTGAATTGATGTACATCAAATTCACTAAAATTTCTCAGCAATGGCATGTTATAGTACTCCCCGCTTAAAGAAGTTGGGATTTGAGCGGTCGCTCACCTGTCGACGACGAGGATCCTTACGATTGCTGTGTCCATCCTTGATGGACGCGCATGCTCAGTGCTCAAGTGCTCTATAGGCTCGTGCATGCAATGCAGCCTAGATGGGCTCAACGGTATAAAACCTCGCCCCCCTTGTATGCCATCTTCACACTCTGCAGCTCGGTCTCCTCCCATTCTTCTAACGTCATCGACCAACATGTCTCTCTACAAAATTGCCACCTCCATGCTCCTTGTTGCCAGCCTCGCAGTTGGACAGGTCGGAGCTGAGTCGCACACGGTCTCTTTCGTCAACAAGTCAGCCAATTTCGCTGCATTGTTCCCCTACATTTACTGAACATCGCTCATGCAGCTGTGGAACGGGAACGGTACATCAAGCAGATATCTCATTACTGCTGGCCTTTCTGACACAGGAGTTTCACCATATTAGCCTCTGCTGAAGGCCAATCAAGTCACATTGTCCTCAGGAACCGCGGACTACGTCTCCAATGGGCCTCTCTCAGCGGCTATCGCGTAAGTCTATTCTATCGCATATGAATGTGCATTAATCTCATGCATTTTTTTTACCGCTTCCTAGGTATTTGGACACCGGTTGGTACTCTCATAGATGTGGACCACCAAGCTTGTCTCATCGCGATTTTGCATAGGCTGTGGGGAGAACGGACAAGGATGTGTTACTGTAGAGACAACGTTGATTAACCCCACCTCGCCCGGGGCGGGCTCTAGCACCGACATCTCCTTGATTTCTCCGTTAGTCCTCTCCCCCGATTTATACGCTCAAATACTGATTATCCCTTTCTTTCCGCACCAGCCTTGCGTTCAACGTCGCGATTTCTTTCGCGTACAAGGATGGCTGTACCAACGGGGCATCCTGTGAGCGCTAATACACATCTAGTCTCGCTTCTTCAGTTCACTGAACCCGGTCCGCGATAATCTCTAGGCACGTCGGCGGACTGTCCTGACGCGTTCCACTCCACGACGGATTATTCGGCGCTTCGTCAATGCGAGGCCGACAATGTAAGCTGCCATATGCATGGCTGATGCCGTCCTTTGTTGAAAATCATCTTCAACAGGCCGGCCTTGTGGTTACGTTCTGTTAATCGATCCCCGAGCGAGTACCTGCGAGTACCTTATCACTGATCGCTATTTTATTTTTATTCGGGCATCGGGCACAGTATTTTATTCCGTTGGTCATGGATAGGTAGGTGGTCACACGGCAACTTCTCGTCGTTCGCAAAGTCGTTACAGGGCCTTGTATATTGAATGACAGTCTTGAGCGAGGCCACTGTATCATACTATGTCACTTCGCTAAGGCCGATGAACGCCAGCAATGTTTCAAAAATACTGTATCGCTTGTAAGGGTGCGTACTTTACAACTATTCCTGATAGCCTTCCGTTGCAGGATGAATCGAATTCATGAAACCATACCAGCTAGAGACACTCCATCTCCAAGCGTATGATAGAGCCTATGTACAACAGCCTCGATCTTGAGGCCAAGACGTGCGTAAAATTGACGGGCGGCAATGTTGGACGACGGCGTACATGCCGCGAGCATGATTCCTTGGGATTCGCCCTTGGAATCTGCAAACATCCCGACGCGCATCTGTGCCTCTTGGATGACAGCGCCTACGAGGAGACCAGCTAGGCCCTGTCTACGATACGTAGGGTCTACGCCCAACGTCAAAATCTCGATGCGCGGTTCGCTGCCCGAATAGCTGCGGTGCGTTATCGCTGCGGTGATAAATGCTAAAACGGGTGGGCGGTGCGGATGGCATGGGTATCGAGGTTGGGAGTGGGATATCAAGAGGCAAACGCGGTCGGAGTGGTATAAAAATTGGCGGAAGAACGACGCGGGGTATGTCTGGGGAAGGACTTTCGACTGCGGAGACCGGATTGGTGGGGAACACGTTAGCTGTGTCGTTCAGGGCACATGCATGAGCGAACAAACGGACGTGCAACTCGCGAACTTTCGGTATGTCGGCCGAAGTCAGCGATCTGGGCAGTATAGGACAGTCGACAGAGCTGGTCGAGGGTAGCATGGTCTGGCCTGCGCTCTATCCCTAGACTCACCGCATATTTATCTGGGCACGGAGTAACACGCTCAGCTGCTTAGCGGGGAGCCGTGTCCGACAGCGGCCCGCTGAAGATTCGTCGTGAGGACCGTGAACGCGATTCCCGGATTGTCCTTCGTTTGGAGTTCACTGGGAACACCGCTGTGAAGAATATTAACCACTGGTCGTGAAGATCGTGTAGGACTTATCGGAGAAACAGCGAGTTCGCATGCTCGAAATAGCAGGAGAAAGGCGCAAGGCAGCCATGTGATATGGAACATCTTGGCCTACATTGCCTCCTCGAACGCCACAAACACGGTAGTCTGACAGACCTGACTCGATAGACCGTGACAGTGCGCCCTGTCGGTCCATTTCCTGTTTTCGGTGTGCCGCTATAGACCTTGTCGGAGCAGACCGGTGAGTGTTCAAAGTGAGCGTGATAACATACCATTTATGCTTAACGCCATTGGCCGATGGGGCTCCAAACCCCAGATTCTCGGGGGATTATGGGATGTCTATGTCTAGGTGGCTGGCTGCTATAAAGCCAGCTGTCAGGGCCCCATTTCCAGCGAGTTTTCGTCTTTATTCTGCATCGCATACCCGGTCGTCTTCCAGATACCTGTCGTCGTCGTCGCATCCAACAGTGAGTAGCGATTTTGAAGAAATGTTCTGTGTTCACGACGACCATGTCATTATTCCCACGGGTCTTTACCCCGCAATCTGCATAAACATCTCTACCACAGCGCTTTCGCTCCAACCACATCCTTTCCGCTTGCTTTCCGCCTGCCTGGCAGCTTACTTTTTTTTCTTGAATTTCTGTGACAGCAACAGCCCGCCATGACTCTCCACCGCACCCCCTACGTGACGCCCCATATCCTGCACAAGCACTATGCTCAGTCTGCAGACACTGAGTCCTACGGGAACTGTAAGTGTTTCAGATATGTCTGATCTTCAAATCGGTGCGCTGAGCGCAGACACAGTGATCGGACAAGACCTCGAGTATTTCTCGCAGGCCGGTTTCGACATGGACAAGATCCAGTTGAACCGCAATGCACCCGTCGCTCAACTCTACGAGGACGCGATCCGAAATGAGGGTGCCATAATCTCCTCGTCCGGTGCTCTCATCAATTTTTCCGGCAAGAAGACTGGTCGCAGCCCCAAGGACAAGCGTATTGTCTACGAGGAGACCAGCAAGGACGACATCTGGTGGGGCTCCGTAAACATCAAGATGGACGAACGTGAGTCCTTCAAAATTATCCAATGGACCGCCGATCTCACTCGCTCCTCTTGCAGATACGTTCGAAATCAACCGCGAGCGTGCCATCGATTACTTGAACACTCGCGATAACGTCTACGTTTTCGACGGCTTTGCGGGGGTATGTTTCGCCACCATAACATGTATATTGACTTGTGACACTGACATCATCTCACAGTGGGATCCCAAGTACCGTATCAAGGTCCGGGTGATCTGCGCACGAGCCTACCATGCCCTATTCATGGTAAGATCCGCTGCACTCCATCTCACGTGAATTGAATCCAACCGGGCCGCTCGTAGAACAACATGCTCATCCGACCAACGGAGGAGGAACTTGCCAACTTCGGCGATCCCGACTTCATCATTTACAACGCCGGCCAGTTCCCTGCGAATCGCTTCACAAAGGGCATGAGCTCCACCACATCCGTAGAGATCAACTTCAAGCGCATGGAGATGGTTATCCTCGGCACCGAATACGCCGGTGAGATGAAGAAAGGTGTCTTCTCCGTCATGCACTACCTCCAGCCCGTCAAGTTTGGCCAACTGTCGCTCCACTCCTCCGCGAATGTCGGCATTGAGAACAACGACGTCACACTCTTCTTCGGTCTCTCCGGCACGGGCAAGACGACGCTCTCCGCTGACCCCAATCGCCTACTCATCGGCGACGACGAGCACGTGTGGTCGGACACTGGTGTCTTCAACATTGAGGGCGGCTGTTACGCCAAGTGCATCAACCTCTCCGCCGAGAAGGAGCCCGAAATCTTCAACGCCATTAGGTTTGGCTCGATCCTCGAGAACGTCGTGTACAACCCGCTCACGCGTGCGCCGGACTACGACGATGTTGGCATCACTGAGAACACGCGCTGCGCGTACCCGATCGAGTACATCCCGAACGCGAAGATTCCTTGCGTCGTCGACCGTCAGCCGAGCAACATCATCATGCTCACCTGCGATGCCTTCGGTGTGCTACCACCCGTCAGCCGACTCACCCCTGAGCAGGCCAGCTACCACTTCCTCGCCGGTTACACCTCGTACGTCTGCTTTCATTTTTATCCACCGTCACAACTCACTAAACTCTTCTAGGAAAACTCCTGGTACGGAGGATGGCGTCCTGGAGCCTATCCCGACGTTCTCGACATGTTACTCCGCGCCATTCATCGTGCTGCACCCCGGGCGCTACGCAGAGATGCTCGCGGAGCGCATGTCGAAGCACCAGGTCGACTGCTGGCTGATCAACACCGGCTGGACGGGCGGCAAGTTCGGCTCGGGCAAGCGCTGCCCGCTCAAGTACACGCGCCGCATCGTCGACGCCGTGCACTCCGGCGAGCTCGCCAAGGCCGAGTTCGAGACATTCGGCACGTTCGGGCTGTCGATCCCTACCGCTATCGAGGGCGTCCCGCGCGACCTGCTCAACCCGCGCCTCGCGTGGGCCGACAAGGAGGCGTTCGAGCGCGAGGTCCGGAAGCTCGCGGGCATGTTCCAGAAGGCCTTCGCCCTGTACGAGAAGGATGTCGAGGACAAGGTGCGGTTGGCGGGGCCCCAACTCAACTAAGGTCGATGTCTCGGTTAGGATGCAGAAGTAACAAGGACACTACTATGTAACGAGTATTCAAAATAACACGGAGAGTCTATGTATACTACCGCTTTACTATCCTACCTGTTCTTTCAAACGCATCGTACGCATGTGCAAAATAAGTGCTGTACATGTCCTAAGGCCCTACCGTTTATGTTGTGAGCTTGGCCCGAGGCTGGAAAGATAGTCAGTGTGAGGTGAAGAGGTCCGTGCGCTATATTACGTAACCTCTCGAAAATTTGTATATAAGGCTTGCCCCCCTTGGACCTTCCTGTTTCTTTAGAACATACTCAGGTATGCGTCCAGCGTATTCTGCTCCCATCTCCACCTCACTGACTTCTTTCTCTGCGTTTTCAGCTAGGATCTATTTTATAGAAACTAACTCTGTTTCGCATGTTTACACATGCCGCATCCTTCAAATCCACTCGATGACCTTCGCGCCCGCTCGTTTAACCGAGAACATGTCCACCCCCGAGGTGGACTCGATGAAGTTTGGTTTGTCCTTTCGTCGTCACCGTTCGCGGTGGCGATGAGGACAAGCCAGCGAGTCGGGCGTCTGTCTGATGGATTCTTTCTTTTTCCCGTTTTGCCTTTATTTTGGTATGCATGTCGCGCTCGAGTGGTTCGTCGTTATTGCACACGTTTTGGGCGTTCGTTCGGTGCTGCAATGGAATCCGTATTTGCTCAATGTTTGCCCTTCGGGACTGTCTATGCTTGTAAAGTTTCATGACAGCTTCGTCACAGGTGTAAGAGAAAATTGTGCGTTTGTGATTTGTGGCGTTTGAACGTCCCACTTGCAGCGCGGGCGTATGACGTCGATCCCGCCATGTAGGAGTCTCCCAGTAAGCACCTTTGCTGTAATGTGTGTTGTGAGCGTTGACTGCAGCTCGGCCGTAAGTAGTGGCCTGTGGACTGTGTTTCTTCCCGGACAGCGTTCGCTCACTGCCACCTGAGAGAGCGAGCTATCATCTTTAGTGCCTGTGCGACAGTGCACCGAGTTGTGCGCTCGTTCCCGCCCCGGTCGACCGTAGGTGCGTGCTAGGTTCGGAACAAGCCCCTGCTCCGCGCCGGCGGGCCGGCGAACCTTCGCAGAAGGGGCTTGCTTCAAGATGTTCTATACAGAGGGGTTTTCCGAGCGCATACACCTCCACCAAATGAATTCTATTCCCTTAGCTTTAGCAGGTGAACATGTAGTTAGCATGCATATAAAGCATGTCAAAGTGTCCCTACTAAGAAAGACGAAGTTCTCATATTTCTGCACTGTGTTTTTCAACGGACTCGTTGCGCCGCAAAACCGACGAGGTGCAACTGTCCGTTGCTTTTTTTTCTCGGTTTTTCGAGCTGTATGCCTTGGGGCTGATTTATCAGGTATATTGGAAATGTTCATACTACATAGAACTCGATGAGTGAACGGCCAC
>KN832556.1:125707-150313 GCA_000827205.1 Plicaturopsis crispa FD-325 SS-3
AATGCTTAAGTTCTGGTGTACGAGATGCTTATAAGACCTCTCGCTAGGTGACTGCCTTTTCCGTTTTTTTAATAATGCATGCTTCATGGTGCTGTGTGTGTAGTGACCCAGGCCAAATCTTGGCCGTGCAAAGCCGACTTTCCGCTGTCTAGAGTGTAACACGGGCTCATTTTCTCGAAAAACTGAAGAGACAAAGATCTTGTCAAAACCGTTCTAAGCATTCTATTCACCAAGCACACATTATTTGAAGGCTGTTTGGAGCCGCGAAGTGGATTCTAAAAACCTACGATATTTCCCCATCTTGGTACAAGCCCCTTCTCCTCAGGTGTTGCGGAGCTTGCGGAGCACGAAATATCCACCCGAAAAAGGAGACGGGGCTTGAACCGAACCTAGGTGCGTGCTACCAGTACTCATACTGTCTCATTTTGAGTTTAGGGACGCTAATCCTTGTCTAGCGTCTAGATATGGATGAGCTATCTGGCTATGTTAAGAAGCCGCATGCCTAGAAGGGAAACGCGGCTGTGCTAGGACTGCTTTGCGGCAGTGTGCGAGCCAAATGCCAGTGCGTCACTTCTTCCTAGGTCTATAGTGCGTTCCAGGTTCCACAGGCCGAGCTTCGATATGTTCCTGGCTGTCGACGCTCAGCGCTCAACGCTCAGGATGGTGCGGCACGCGGTGCTCACAGACGTCAAGAAGAGATCCGATTAACGTTTCGGAGTTATCTTCAAATTGGTTAAAGAGTGAGCGATGTAATTTACTACAGACAGCTCACGTCCAACACTCACTTCCCCACACCCCCAATATCTTCAACTCATGTCTACAAAATGTATCCGTAGTTCGCATTACCTCGCTTTCGCCGCAGTGCTTCTGGCGGTGAAGCCTGTCGATGCAACGTACTATTGCTACAACCAAAAGTGAGCGCATTCGTCGGACATTTCTCACAGAGCATAACTGACGCCCTGGTTCACTTTGTCTAGTCAAAAGCCGATATGGTGTCCCATGACGAAGGGCAAAATCATCGCACTCGGCGTCGTCCTCGGTGAATTCCAGACCTTGACACTGAGCCCTGCGACACCGTTAACATTCTTCTCAGGAACCATTGCGATGGTCCTCTTATTGTTCGGGATATGGGCAATGATAATTCATTGCCAGCTCCGGAGAGCGTCATCGCGTTCATTACAGAGAGTGCATATCCAGCCGCCGAGAACACCAGCACGCGCCACAGATATTGCCAGCCAGGAATACGAGCCCAAGCAGGGCGGATCCGGCGGGCTGCGCGAATCTACCGTGCCTTTTGCACTACATCTGCACCGACCTACACTGGGTCCCGCATCAGATGTGGAACGCTGCGCACACGACACTCCGGCTCGTACATCGGTCTTCACTGAGGGCCCTGTGAGCCCTATGTCATCCACGGCGTCTCTCCTCCCCCTCTTCCGTGAGCCTGTCTCTCCGTCTGCACAGTCATACGGACGCGGCAACCTTTTGTCGCCGTCCTCGTCTGGCAGGGCGTCTCCCGTGTCGGTCATATCGTACCCCCACAATAGTCGTTCCTCGAGCCCGGTTTCGTTTTACCAGTATCATAGCTACGCACGCAGCACGTCGCCTTCGTCAGAAATACAGATGAGTCCAATGTCGTCCACAATGTCGCTCGTGGAGCAGGTAAGTCCCACTCGACAGTTTTCTTCTTCGCGGTCCTTATTAATTTACTCTCATAGCCTCCCGCCGCACACGTGCTGCCATCGAACCACAGTGCTGTTTGAGTACTGCCCACCATAACGAGAAATATATACCCCCGCCTTCGCGACACTGCTTGTTCATTGTGATTGATCGTTCTTTGTATTCGGGACACTTCCACTGTCAAAAATCGACGCCTACTTCACTGTCCGACTATTCCTGTATCCACTACTCACTATCGTTGTATCCAATTTGAATTTTTCCTTTCAACCGCAGATCGCGACCCCATTCCGCCGTACGAGTGCAAGGCAAATTTGACCGCACGGTTCTGACCAGATTTTGCTTTCAGCGAATTCGAGAGCTTTGTGGCGCGTGGGTGGCGGCAGCAGCGGAGGACCGTACCGGACAATAGCCGCGCCGCGGCGGCTAAACATCGAACACACAGTTAGCCACTCCGCCACGCCCCTTGCTCTCAACGACCACCATCGCCGCAAGACACTGACATCTCTCTATGATGCCTTTGGTGCGCACACCGAGCAAACAATCCAATTCAACAAGGCGCCGTTCGAAACGCCCCTCCGGAGCAGCCGATAATGAGGACGTGATCGTACTGTCGTCGGGCGACGAAGGTCCGGCGAAAAAGGCGCGAACAACCCCCCGGAACAGCCCCTCCAAACGACAGCGCGGAAAAACGAGGGCGCACGCTACGCCGACGCCGTTCGTGGCGACGACCGATGTTGTGGAGATCTCAGACGATTCCGACAGTGAACGCCGGACGCGGAAAGCCCCCGCGAGCGGGAGCGGGGGCGACGCGGAGACCATTGCGAAACTGCAGCAACGATTGAAAACTCTACAAGAGGTGTGTCTTTTTGACGCGTTTTGAAACTGGGTCGCGAAATTTAAGTGCGGGTATAGGATAACTCACGAATCCTTCGGGACCACAAAGTCCTACAGAAAGATATGAAGGAAATCGGCAAGGCATACGCGATGTCTGCGGCGGAAGTGCAGAAGATGAAAAAGCAACCATGTCCACCGGGGAAAATTCAGTTTGTGAGTTTTTTCGTTGTCGCAGGCCGGCTGGATGTCTTAGTCCTCCCCTACAGGATGCTTCGGAAATTGAAGAAGCTATCACCTGCGAGATATGTTCCTTAAAGCTTTGGACCCCGTCTTCGTAAGTTTACCCTTAGTATCCAATCAAAACCAATGCTTACTTTTCTCATCAGTCTCGCCTGTGGCCACACTTTCTGCCAGAAATGCCTCACCGACTGGTTCTCCACCACACTGACCAAATTCATGGCCGACCACCCGCACTACAACCCCAACAACCCCGGCGGCCGCCCCGCCGTCCCCGCAAACCTGCTTCAAGCGATACACCGCCTCCACGAATACCCCCCTCACCAGCAGCAGATGCTCCTCGACCAGTACGCGCAGTACCAGCACGTCCCGGGCGCGCCAGCATACACGTGCCCGACGTGCAGAGTAGAGGTGAAGGCGCGGCCGCTTGAGCTGTATACTCTCAAGGCTCTCGTGCACACGCTGGCGGCCGGGATGGGCGAGAGCGCACCGCAGGAGGCGGCGAGACCGGCGGCGAGGAGGGGCGCACCACCGCCTCCCGTAGATCCGTGGGAGGGTTTCTTTGGGAAGAAGAAGGCGGGCGAATGAGTATGCTGGGGCACGGTCTTTTGGGCTTGGTGATTATTTTATATTTTTTATACGCATATACACGTCCGATGAAGGACTTTGCAGCTTGAGCACTGTATCCTATCTCACCCTTTCAATCACGCATATCCTATTCCCCCTTATTTTGTTGTTGCTCATACTCCAATTGGCCCGTTTGTCGTGCTCGTCCATGGAGCTCAGGAAGTCCGACGTTTCACGGGCATCGACGTATTGCAAATAGATGCCCACTCAAAACGGCTAATCCAAAACTCAAAAACCATAGGACAACGTTTATCGTCGTGTTGGAAGAGAAAAGATCGTGAAGTAAAGATCGTGAAGTACATCGTATGCAATGCGATAAATAAGATAAAGCGTTACTATCCCTCCTGGGGTTGGTTACAACAAAACAATCAAGACCTCTCCCATTCCGCGCATCATCAAACCAGAAAGACAGTCCACAAAGCCCCCAAGTAAACCCCCACCATGCGATCGGAGCACCTTACATCGCCCTCCCAGGGCTACGGGGATGCTCCGGCGAGAACCCCGGCTGCCCAGGCATCGCAGTGAACCGCGCCGAGTCGCGCCCGAGGTCGAGGAACAGCGAGTCGCGCCCGTCGCGAGCGTCCGCGTCCCGCGGCATCGTCGACCCGCGGTACGCGTCGTAGAAGCTGAACACGCTCTCCCCGCCCGTGCTCTCGCGCCCCTGCCCCGCCATCGGCGCGTACGCGGTGTGCGGAGTCGTCGGCGAGAGCAGGCCCGGCGGCGTGATGCGCCCCGCGTGGTCCGCGCGCGGCTGCACCACCACGTCCGCGTCCGGGTCAGTGTCTGCGTCGTACTCGGACGCGGGGCTAGGCACGACGCGCACCGTCGGCGGCGCGTGCGCGTTCTTCTCCGGATCGCTGTTGTCGTTGTGGAGGTCGGGCGAGAAGCGCGGGCCGGACGTCTGCACGGAGAGGTGCGCGCGCGAGAGTGGCGCGGGCACCATGAAGGGGCTGGGGACCTTCTCCGGGTCGAAGGACGCGACGGACGCCGTGTAGTACGAGTTTGCGGAGTTGTCCTGTGGCATGGCGGAGCGGTAGTACGCGTCGGGGTCCGCGGCGGTCGAGCTCTCCAAGAGCGCCGGCTTGCTGATGGACCATTTCCCGAGGACGGAGCGCGGGGGCAGGATCCGGCGCGTGGTGACGAAGAGAATGACGTTGACGGTGCCGGAGAGCAGGAATACGGTGTCGCTGGAAATGCATTCTCGTTAGAAAGATGGGAAGGAAAGAAAAAGATTGGCGGGCGGACCAGAAGATTGTTACTACGAATGAGACGTCATGGCCGGCGAACATGCTGAAGCGGGCAGCAGCGATGGGCAATATAATGATTGTATATGCCATCTATCATATGCATGGTCAGCGAAAGAAGAACAGACATTGAAATACCGGACAGAACTGACCGGATACCTGCAACGTCGAAATCAGTTAATAACTTGAATGGTCCAACGGCAAAAAGTTGAACTTACAGAAGCATCTGTCTCGCAATAACCAGCGTCTGGTTGTCCCCAATCTGGCGGCCCCTCCACGACGCCGTGTTCTTGGTAGTGATCGCGCGGAACCGAACGTTCCACCCATTAGTAACGATGTTCCCTCGGAGCTTGAGGAACACTAGCGAGTATAGGACGAAGCTCGCCACGGCGGAAAAGAACATCTGCGTAGTCGGGTCAATACAGTACTTTGCTGATAGACGGCGAGGAAATAGCGTACGATCATGTAATCCAATGTGATACGCGGGGTGTCGTATTCTGCAGAAACGAGTGAGGCTGTGTCGTTGTACCGTTCGTCAGATGGACTTACCGGCCGAAATCCAGCACCAGTAGCCGGAAACACCAACTACAACGATCGGTTAGGAGAAGAAACTCGAGACTTCAAGAAATTGCGTACAGAAGGGGCCGCGTTCGGCAGTGTTCAGCGCAGCAGGCCCAGCGATGACGATCGCAAGTACCGCGGACCAGCCCGAAATCAATGTCGCAAAGAGCACATATCTTTTCAGCTTCATGCCTAGGAAAAGGACACAGAATGTGTGGACCGCGAGAACCTTGAGATGCGTTTCAATAAATTGATTGGTGACTAGAATGGATGCGTAAAAGAAGACTTACAAAAGTCCACAGAGCAGTGCTAACGTCCGCAGCTTGCTTGATGGCGCCTGAATCGTTTCTTTTAGAGATGAGCAAGATGCAAGCGAGTACTGGGCGTACCTTGGGCCGTGCAGAAATCGTCGGCCGTAACTGCCATTGCCTCGTACCATTTGGCGTTCATTATGGAGCCCACAGCTAACACGATACAGTCAATTTGGCATGTCAAACTGAAGAGTCGAACGTAATACCTTGAAGCAAGTCACCGATCAATAAGGAGACGAAGTACGCTGCGACATGCGTGCGGACGAAAAGGTTCTTGTCCTCCGACGCTCTCGTATTGAAGGCGGACATCTAGGACTTGCGCATGTGCATCCCATCGTCACACCAGCATATACGCTACACTCACCGAAATAGCCGCAAGGAGACCCAGTACTGCGATCAACGATACCACAGAGGTCAAAATGAGGGTCTTTGGGCGTACGTTCGTGTTAAGTAGCTATTCGAGTGTGCAAGCAAAGCACCACTCACCAGGACACCGTTTGCTACAGCTCTCGTGTACTCGACCTTGAGAAAGAATAAGGCTCCGCTCGGGAGCTGGAAGACCTGCGCTATGTCTGAGAGGGACGACATATTCGAAATTGAATGCGAGGCGGCGGTCAGGCCAGGAATTACGAAGGTAGCGCTCGTATGTGTTCCGGCACGTTAAACGTCGTCCAGAGACGGTCTTGAAAATACAATAAAGCGAGGACCGGCCTCAAGGAGGAAAGAACGAAAGAGATGGAGCCGACGTTGGTGAAGGTCGCGTCAAGAGAGCCTTGGGCAAGCCACACGCACACTGGCGCGCATATGCCACTTACGTGCACTGCATGCCAAAAAAACCTATTCGGACCTTGGCGCTGCAAGGTACGCCCATCAAAACATTTACTCCTCCGGGTCTCTGAATCCGACGACATCAGGCAGATTGCCATAGCGCCTCGCTGGCGCCTGAGTTTGCGTGCGCAGCCTTGGGGATCGTGGAGAGCGAGGGCAGTGTCCCGTCGTTTCCGCATCAAAAAACCCATCGAATCCTTGGCGTCTGCGATAAGATTGTTGCGATGCTTCGTTCGTGGAAAGGAAAGCGTTCAAAACATACAGAGAAGCCACAGAAGTCTCGCGGGATCGTTTGGTGAAAATCGTAGGAGGCGTCGAGGCGTCGCGTACGGTTGTAAGCCATATGGGTTATTCCGGATGGTGGTCAATTCGCAACGCGTTGACGATGCAAGGAATAGACGAGAACATAGTAAAACGCGCTGCACTCTGGACTCTGGAGTGGGAGTTGATCGAAAGACGGTAACATAGGACAAAAACGATGACAGGCATTGCTTGCAACTGCAACAGTCAATGACGTTGGCCAGTGGGCACTGGCTGTCTCGCGCAAGTTGTGAGATTCTCTGGCAAAGACGTTCACCTCAAATACGAGCAGGCTTAAGCTCAAGGTCATAAACGAATCATGAAAGTACATCAATTCCAACGTGGGATGCAACTACCGTAAACAAAGATACATCTGAAGACTGACGGAACCACCGTTAGACTCACAGTCCACCACGGAGACGAAGGACTACACATGATAGTTAGCATCACCCACAAACGCACACACAACGATAGGGACTTACCAAGGTGAAGAGTGCTCTCCTTCTGGATGTTGTAATCCGAAAGTGTGCGACCGTCCTCGAGCTGCTTTCCGGCGAAGATGAGACGCTGCTGATCGGGAGGGATGCCCTCCTTGTCCTGAATCTTCGCCTTGACGTTGTCGATCGTGTCAGAGGACTCGACCTCGAGCGTGATCGTCTTGCCGGTCAACGTCTTGACGAAGATCTGCATACCACCGCGAAGACGGAGGACAAGGTGGAGGGTGCTCTCTTTCTGGATGTTGTAGTCCGAAAGCGTGCGGCCGTCCTCAAGTTGCTTCCCGGCAAAGATGAGACGCTGCTGGTCGGGAGGGATGCCCTCCTTATCCTGGATCTTCGCCTTGACGTTGTCGATCGTGTCGGAAGACTCGACCTCGAGAGTAATCGTCTTGCCGGTGAGGGTCTTGACGAAGATCTGCATACCACCGCGGAGACGGAGGACTATCATGACATCGAGGTAAGTAGTGCTACACGACAAAGGGTGGCTATAAGGGCTCACCAAGGTGGAGAGTAGACTCCTTCTGAATGTTGTAGTCAGACAAAGTCCGGCCGTCCTCAAGCTGCTTCCCAGCAAAGATCAAACGCTGCTGGTCGGGAGGGATACCCTCCTTGTCCTGAATCTTCGCCTTCACGTTGTCGATCGTGTCCGAGGACTCGACCTCCAGCGTGATGGTCTTCCCCGTCAGGGTCTTGACGAAGATTTGCATGCCTCCACGGAGACGGAGGACTGGATAAACACAGTCAGAAAAAGGGGGCGCAGAGAGACAACGAAGAGTGATCACCTAGGTGGAGAGTGCTCTCCTTCTGAATGTTGTAGTCGGAGAGAGTCCGCCCATCCTCAAGCTGCTTGCCAGCGAAGATCAAGCGTTGCTGGTCAGGGGGAATGCCCTCCTTGTCCTGAATCTTGGCCTTCACGTTGTCGATCGTGTCGGACGACTCGACCTCCAAGGTGATCGTCTTCCCCGTCAGGGTCTTGACGAAGATCTGCATACCACCACGAAGGCGGAGGACAAGGTGGAGGGTGCTCTCCTTCTGGATGTTGTAGTCGGAGAGGGTGCGGCCATCCTCGAGCTGCTTCCCGGCGAAGATAAGACGCTGCTGGTCGGGAGGAATGCTGTGCACGGCAGAGAAGTTAGCGACCAGGACGTCTACTGCAGCATCGCCCGACTCACCCCTCCTTGTCTTGGATCTTGGCCTTGACGTTGTCAATGGTGTCGGACGACTCGACCTCAAGGGTGATGGTCTTGCCGGTAAGGGTCTTAACAAAGATCTGCATGTTGCTATTGAAACCGCTGGCCATAAGCTCTCTAAGTCTACCGCACAACTACAGTATCGAATAGACTTACATTAATGAACTGGTCTGGCGTGGGTCGTGAAATAGGAAACGTTATGAAAGGGAGATGGTGGTGGTTGAGAGCAGGAGTAGCTGAGACAGCGAGCGCCCTTATCAAACATCTGTTTGGTTGTGTGTGGTCGGCTGTGGCGCAACCCTTGCTCATCAATGACTCGAAATTCGACAACTCTGACATCGACCACGACGACAGCCTGTGTTTCTACAGCGCACGCTACTTCTGTGAGAAGTCGGTGGCTTGTAGAGTTCTATTGTGTTTGCAGGCTCTGCTGTGGATATTTACGGACCGATTTGAACTGGTGAGTACTTTGTATAATCATATTCGGGCAGATATTCACGTAGAAATTGTAGCTACGCATGAGAGCTCACTCGCTAAGTCTAATCATGTGTATCTTCGACACATATGCTCCTGTCCTGAAAGATTACAATATCAATCTTTGCAACTCGAACGAACTACTGCGTGGGCACTGGGGCCCGAGCAAGAGGGCATTGCCAGACAAATGAGCAGCCCTCAGAACAGAACCGCGCCTCAATCACTGTCTGAGTGTTGATATTTGCACATTGCAGGCTCACACGATCCTCCGCACGATTCGCTATGTGCAGCACACCCTGCGCCTTGAAAGGAGGACCAGGGTCTTCGCCGCCCGCTGCATCCCGACTCCCTTTGTCAACGTACGTGTGGCTCAGGTGCGAAAGATATATCACTTTCTTTGTACACCCCGTTCAAAGGCGCCGTCGAAACATGTATGTGAGTGGCGCATGCGCTATAAATGTGCTCTTCGGGCGTCCGTCCGTTCAATTTTTGCCAGGCTTCCCGTTTCATTATATCCAGATTACCTTGCGGCCAGTCCCATACACCATATACCCTAATCGCTCTTTTCATCATGGCCCCAGCCACGGAGATCAAGCCGTCCCGGAAGACGTGCTCACGACCGCGCAAGGCCAAGTCCTCGCGTCCGCGCAAAACGAAACGCGATCCCAACCACGTCCCCCGCCCGGCCAACGCATACTTATTATATCGCTCCGACAAGATCCTGGCGATCAAGGGTGCGATAGCCGCGTACGACGCCATGGTTCTCGCGCAGCTCCGGCTCCCTCGTTCGCCTCCCTCCAGTGCCGACGGCAGTGCGCCACCCACGCCCCAAGGAGAGCCGTCTACGCCCCACGATGTGCCACTCGCTCCCCACGAGTTTCTGTTTGCGTCTGACGAGCTGCCGAGGCTGCCTGACGGGTCGCTGATGCCCCTCAAGCGGCCCGACGGCGCCATGCTCTCGCAGATGACCGGGAGACTGTGGCACTCGGAAACGGACGCGGTACGTGCGCACTATAAGGAGCTCGCGGATGAGGTTCTGGCCCAACATAAGAAGGACTATCCTGATTATAAGGACAGGCGAATCCGTAAGGAGCTGGAGGAGGAAGAGATACATGCGGAGGCCAGCTCGAAGACAGCACATTCACCCGAGGGGAATTATACGGCGCAGAATTCGCCGATGCCCTCGACAAGCTCTCCAATACCGTACGAACAGGTATGCCATCTGAAAGATGTTGTTACGTACGGGATCTAACTGACACTTTGCTGCCTATTAGGAATACTTCACATCCTACCCGAACAACCCTGGCGCAGCGGGCACGGTGATGTCGATGCCTACCACCATGATACCGATGCCTCCGGCGATGATGCAGACAATGCCCACGATGCTGGGTACCCAAGAATGGCCTACCGACATGTCACATCATGCCAACATGCATTATCCTCATATGAATGGGGTAGCCATCCCCACCATGGACGGAAGCGCAATGCCTTTCCCATCGGACACCGGTGTGCCGTACTGGTGGCAGCATCCTGATTACTGGGCTCCGCCGCAGGGACTGGATGAGCAATATGAATGCTCAGACGGCACTTACCCAGCGCCGGATAGCGTCAATGCCTACATGTACTCGAACGTGGAGGGGGCTTACACCGATATCGCCGCCGGTGCCTATGGGAGCGAAGAGAGCACCTCTGATGGTCACCCGTCCAACTCACGAGACGCGTAAACGCCAGAAGGACGGTTACGCCCGTTGAACACCGACGTCATTCTCTCTGAACTGGTCAGATGGCACTGCCTTCACCCCCTTTCACCCTCCGGCGCGCTAGTACCCATATCATTCGCTACCCCCGAAGGCCCTCACGTCTCCTCTATACCCTTTCTCAATATGGAATCATTCCCCTCATTCACTGCCGTGTTACCCGCAGGCACCAGCCGCTCTCTACTTATATATCATATCCGATATGCGTTCACCTATTATTTGCGTCTTGACGATGCTAATGCGTATTAACTGTACTTTCATTGATCAAATCATAATCATATTCAGCTTCATGAGATGCGAATGCTCAAAACATCTTCCGTGGGTACATAACGTGAGTAGGATAGGTGGCATAAAGTCGTTGCAAGAGGCCGTAAATCGTATAGCGTCCGGATGGTGGAGGACGAATTGTACAGTCCACAGCGCAGAAGCACAGAAATTCTAGAATGCAGACCGCGGCGGACGTTTGCTGGTATAGCTGTTCGCAGCCTCAGGTGGCGTAGACGACAAGCGAGCCAGACAGTCGCCAGGCGTCTCGCTAGGAGGAAGACACACAGTCAAAGAAGGAGCCAGCACAGAGACGCCCGTTGCGGTAGCACCGCTTGTAGATGCAGATGTCCTGTTTCCAGCTGAATCGACGGGCTCCTGCGGCATCGCATTCAAATAAGCAGCCATACCGTGATATGTGGCGGAGAAAAATGAGGACTTACCACTTTCGATAGGATCTCAGAAATAGGCGGCAGATGCACATCCTCATGGGCGACGTGAACTCCAGGGACCCTCATCGGTGGTAGTCCGTAGCGTTGCCTAAAGTCGGCGGATGCCTTGTACATCTGCGCCCTATGCTCCTCCGTCTCGGCGAGCCATGATCTAAGGATGATGCTGGGGATCTGTCTATCTGCGATTCCAAGGGCTCTGAGAAGCGGGACCCGCTTGCGATAGTAGATTTCGTATGCTCCATACGTGCATGCGAGGGGAATTTGGAGGGTGTGGCACGACATGAGGCGAGAGTCAGTTTGTCGGTGAGCGTGAAGGAAACTGGAAGAATAAAGAGATACTGGGCATCCTCGATATGCTGGAGACCTTTATACGGCTGCAACTCTTTACGCTGTGGATCAACCTTGATTAGTCGACGTACGCTTTGGCCCGCTTTGACTGTCATTGTCAGTCGACAACAGCATTTTGGCACAAAATTGAACACTACTACGCCTTCCTAAAAAGGATCTGTTTGGTTTCGGCTTCACCGCCGGCACCGCCACGGCGCCACGTTGTCCTCCTCCACGTCGATCCACCGTGTGCTCCTCTTTAATCCGCTTGACTTTGCTAACCCACTCTTATATCTATGTCTAAACGCCGAATCTGCCTACGATTTATTAAATCGCGACGAGTATGTGCTGCATAGCTCTGGCAGTCTGGACTTCGCTTTGACGAGTCGAAGTCACTTCGCGCGAGGACCTCGCTTTGGTATGTAGTTTGACTGAGTACGACTACGCTAAGAATTTTCTCTTCAGCTTAGGTGAACTCACACATATTCTGTTATTCTTCTCCTACTTCAAATGAAACGGCCATTTGTCAAAGGGCCTGGCACACCGTACTATTCGTGCCCGGCACTGGCCCAAGCGGCACTCTGGCTTGCTCGCTTTGATAGACTTTTTCAGTCGTCAAAGCGCACTGCATGCCACCCTTTGTCGGATCCACCGAATGGGATACCCAAGCGTGCATGCATATAAGTCGTGTCATTCCTGCCAGACAAATTCACCAAAAACCGCAACACCAACACCAGCACCAGCACTTCTCTACCTCGCCCTCATCTCCAATGTCGAACGCCAACAAAGTCGGCCGCCCACCTAACCCCTGGATCTTATATCGCTCGGACAAGATCAAGGAACTCAAGGCTGCGAATGCCCTCAACAACCATACGATGCAGACGAATCTTTCCTGCGAGATTGCGGATCTCTGGAACGCCGAGTCCAGCCAGGTGCGCGCGCGCTACGAGCGCCTCGCAAAGGTGCGCAAGGAGGAGCACGAGTGCGAGCATCCCAACTACCAGTTCCGCCCCGTTCACGCGGAGGAGAAGGCTCGGTTGCGTGCGGAGAAGCAGGCGGCGAAGGCGGCTGTCCCACAGTGGCGGCCGGTCCCGGACCGCTACATATCGGAACGCTCCAGCGAGGTGTTCTCCAGCACGCATTCCAGGTCGAGCCTCAGCCCTGACCCCGTCGATGTACGCGGGACGTCTCAGGCGATGCCTTACGGTGCGCTCGCGGAGCAGCACCTAAGGCTGCAAATGCGTGCAACGCACCGCACGACGCAGGAACGCCTCCCATATCCACCCAGAGGCGATCGCCACCACTCTAGCAGCAATCCCCGCCCGACTAGCGCCGACGGCCAGGAACGGATATATCCCAATCCTATGTCGTACGAGTGGTACGAAGCCGAGTTCAGCGACATACTCTCGAGCCGCAAGGCTCTTGCCCCCGACCACGGCATCGATCCTACCCTGACTTGGTCTGCGCCCGCTCCACCCGGGCGAAAGACCCGGCGTTGAGGTCTACTATGGCGACTGTGGACTTTCGTCAAGCATTACGATACCTTACGGCCTTCATGTTTTCTGTCTCTCCTATGCTCCTCCAAGCCACGGTCATTTCGTATCCTTTCACATTGCATTCCTGAACATCCATCGCAGCCGACGAAATACCCGCTCATTGACATATCATCGTATTCTCTTCACCACTCAGTCATTATTACTATTACAATGCATACCTTAATCCTTGAATATTTGAATGCGTGCAGGCCGAGCCATTGAGCAGCGTGATGTAAAAACAGGATGTGATTAGCGCAGCGATCCACTATCGTTTTCGTTTATCCCCATTCCCGCCCTTCCCCCGCGCACCCTTCCCTTTCGCCTTTCCCTGCCCCCGCGCATGCCCCTTCCCGCCCCGCGGCCGCACGACTTTGCCGCGCGACGCCTTCCCGCCTGCGAGCTCGGCCTTTTCCGTGCGCCGTGCGCGCTGCTTGAAGGAATCGGCCTTGCGCTCGGCTTTTGTTTGATACGAGGTGCTTTTGCGGGGGGCACGTTTGGTGGTGGGGCGTGTGAGGTCGGCATCGCGTGTGCGTTTTGGTTCGGCATCGTGCGTACGTGCGCGGCCCGGCGGTTTCGTGGACGGTGGGCGGGCGGAGGGGACAGACGACGCAGGGCCGTGCAAGATGGTGTGCGGGTCGAAGTCCTCAACGACGGTCACTGTCGCGAGTTGCTCCTCGTCTTCGTATTCCTCTTCCTGTTCCTGCTCTCTCTGCTTTCCCTTTCCCTTGTCCGATATGCCCGCCCATTCCTCGTCGTCGTCGTCTGGTATAGTCAGTACGCGAACGGCCTGTGAAAAGATGGCCGCGTACCTATCCCCGAGACCAGCGCACCGTACGCAGACTCTACCTCCTTTGCGTTCTGGATGGCTTGTTCGCGCAGCATTTGGCGTTGCTACGAGCATATGATTAGCGGTAGCATGTGGACCGGGCATGTGGAACGCACCTCGCGGCGTGCTTCGAGCCTCTCCTGCTTTTCGCGCTCGATGGCGCGCTGCTTCGCCCCCTCCTTTTTGGCGAGCTTGCGCTTGTGGAATCCCGTCAAGAATTCTCTGCGGCGTCGAGATCAGTTTGCATCGAGAAAATGGCGTAGAATTTGCAGACCTTCGCGCATCTTCGTCGAAAAGGACCTCCTTGATCTGGTCGCGTTTTGCGCGTTTCTTTGCCGCGATTGCCTTGTGCGACTGTGTTAGAACGGTGAGATTGTTGGACATGATGGTAGTGTAATTGTAGTAGTGGAAACTTGAAAGCAGGTTTTGAAACCGCCGGTGCGACTGGACTTGCAAAATCCGGCCAAATTTACACGGCCGGTTAATTATCCGGCCGGTAAATTACCCGATCCGGCGATGTATAGATGATCAATTCGCCGGTAAGTTCGCCTGCTTAATTTGTGCCAAATGTCGGAAATACTTCTTGATCTCGTACGCCCACCACCACGCCCGTTTATTCTCTCTTTTCTCTTTCATGCCCGCACTCGTGCACTCCTCATCAGACACAAATTACCACAGCGAAACCGCAGCGATCGACAGTCGCAACAGCGCGCGCTTGGACGTCGATCAGACGTTGACGAGGAGCAGCACCAGACACGAATCTTTCTTGCACGCTCTTTACGACAGCCCGCCGCAGGACACCTACGCAGAACGACGCACAACTATGCCTGCAATCAGCCACTATAGTCCCTTGGCGCAACACAATGATCCTAACTTTCAACCCGCCGCCACATCTTCGGCCGCGATGTTCGGCTACTTCGCCTCGTCCGCTGGCTGGCCACAACTACAGCCGCACCCGCCGCCTCCTCCTCCGCCACCTCCAGTCGCCCACAAAGTTTGGGTACTCGATTGCAAGGCGTGTGGCACTTTCCTGACAAACCGCGGTATGAAGGTGAGCCTCCGATGCAATGATCGCGTGATTGCCGATCATGACGAGAGTGCCGGTCATTGGCCAATGCGCTGGCTGTCGATTCGACATGTCAAAGTTGCTCTAATTATCCCATGGTGGACATATACCTCTCCAAGAGATCACCCTATTCCACGATGGTTTATTTACTTGCGATAGAGTCCACTGGATCGACATCTATATTTTGCTACAAACCGTGTGTTTTCTTCGCGCGCAAGGCTCACCTTTTTTACCTTAGGCGGTCCTCCTCCTCCGGCCGAACATTGCGCTCTTTTCCACGGATGCACTGCCCGTCAATTGTTCCGCGTACAGCGCACCCACCGATCCAGAGACGGATCCACACCAGTCTTTCCCACCACAGCCGTCGCACGCCTCTTTAGTAGGCGGAAGCCGGGCTGACCGTGCGCAACCACGGACGTGCGAGTGTCTGACCCAGACACTATGCTGCCACGGATGCGGCACAGGTGTCGGCTACATGATCGTGATTCCTGTATGCGCTGTCTATGCTTTGACCTGTTGCATTTACACATACTAACCATCTGCATAGTGCGCACGCTGTACGTCGAGTATCACTGCTACAAATCGTGCGACAAACGGGCACCGGTTTGTCTTTCACTCCAATGAGATTGTCTCTTGTGAGCGGCGCTATGTCCCCGGAGAGCCCGGTGTCATTCCTTTCATCCCACTCCCCCCACCCATAGAGCCGTCGTACGCGTATTCGCCACCGCCACCTATGCATCCCATGTCCCGTACGGCGTCCTCTCCCGGGCCGCCACCATTAGAACCTATCTTCCACGCCACGCACACTCGCTACCAACAACACCGTGCACAATTTCCAGAGGAATTATATCAACAGCGGTCCCCATCACCTCCGGCACTCGTCGAGCAACACCCACGTGATCAGCTACATTTCAACTACCCGCGCCTTCTGCCGCGCACGCCTTCTGAGTCGCCGCCGCCGCTCGCGGAGACAGAGTATTTACCGACACCTCCGCTAGAATCACCGCCACCTGCTTCACCCGAGACCGACGAGGACGCGTATCCGTTTCCGTCATCGACACGCGCACCACCACCACCCTCTTCACGTCCACCACAACTCCCGCCCGCACCCCCCTCGCGTCCAGAGGCTTACATATCCGATTCGTCCTTGCACTCTCAATCGTACCCTCGAGCCCCACCGTCCTTCTTAACTAGTCGCACGTACACAAACCCGCATGCGGACCCGGCGCCGCGAGGAATGCCCGTGGAGAAAGAGGCGGTGCGACGGATACCTGCTGGGGCCGTGATTTTCTGGCACAATCTCGCAAGGAATGGGGAGATTCCGGGAGTGGCGGACACGCGGAAACGGATGACGGGCCCGGCCTTTGGTCGGTGAGCGCGGACAACCCCCGCACTCCTCCGAGACGACTACAACGAGCGAAATCGAACTCAAAATCGAAATCGATTACATAGACAAGGGCGTTATAGACCCGCTGCTATCTGAACTGCCGAATGAACGGACAGTCATGCGTCGTGTATACGGTGTACCATCATGTGGATTTTCATTTGTTACTAAGTATCTGTCTGTCTCATCTCTGTGTTTCATAACCCATATCTACGGTATTTATCTCTGATACCCCCACATCCCGGACGGAGAGCATTCCTGTTGCGTGCTGTTGATACATTTATTACTGTTTTATACCTATTTATTCGATACCCTGTACCTACATACCTTTGGCTTGAAATCGAAATGTCGAAGTCTCCCTCTGCCTCTAAAGTATGGATAAGGCTAACCCTCTGTACATCATATGTGGCGCACATCGCTCGATCAGGTGCCCATGTCATGTCATTGGTTGAAAGGTCTGCGTTGGTCTGTAATAATAAAGCAGTGGATAGATTAACAGCAAGATACAAGCAGAGAGCAGTAGCATGCAGCATTGATATTGATATAAGTAGGGCGAATTGATTGCAAGGTGAAAGCACGATACTAACAATGAGATTCGGGTCAGATAACACAGACAGAGAAACGCCTTCAATAATGCGGGACCTGTGCTGTATGGCCAGAGACCAGCTGTAGAGGGAAAAACCCCGCGATAGGTGCAGCCGGTGGGCTTTCGCCTCCAGCGGACTCCTCGTCTTCGAGATCGCCGAAAGGTGGGTGTACGGACACCTCCCGCCGCCAGCGCTCGATCCGGTCGAAGCAGGCGGAGACCTCCGGGGGATCTGGGTTCTGGGTAACATAATACGCGGGCGGAAGTGTTTTGTACGGCGACGCATATCCTCCTAGAGGGGGCTGCCATGGTGGACAGGTGCCGTTTCCCGACCAGCTCTCCTTGACCCATTGTGCCTCCTCCTGTACGACGACTTGAGAGTAAGCATGGCACATATGAGTATCCGCGAGCAGACTCACCTGCAACGGGGCCAAGTGCGGACGGCCCTCCCCCACGGCGCGTCTCTCCTGGGGCAACGCTGACCATTGTGAGTGATCCCTTGGCGATGGAGACGACTCTGTGCAGTCAACCTCACCGAGGCGAGCTGTCGCGTCCGACACCCACTGTTGTACGATACACCACGCGGCCTCGCGCGTGGGCGCCTGTCCGGTGTCCTGCAGCCACTGATAAATTCCCTCGAAGTCAATTTCTTCCTCCCATTCTATTGGGTTCCCAACGTGTGATACCTGGCCAGGGTGCCAGCCACAGCATCTCGGGACTCCGTTTTCTTTCCACTGTCCCTGAATAGTGCCCTGCACGATATAAAAGTGAGCACAAGATTCATTCGAATTCATGAGATGCCGCACCGGAGGCTGGGGCGCAGAGCCCGGACGGCCCTCGCCCACAGCGCGCCTCTCCGCCGGCAGCGCCGACCCCTTGCATACATCTGCAGACAAGAACGACTCCAGAAAGCATGCACCGCGCTGCTCGAAGACGACACGCACCGCCGGCGGCTCCGCGCGCCACTCGTCCGCCACGCCGCTCGGCACCTGCCCGGTGTGCTCCAGCCACTGCAGCACCTCGCTGATGCTCGCGTCCACTGGCGGCGCAGTCACTTCCGCGTGCCCCTCGTCCTGTTCCATTGGCTCGGCGTCGTGATGCATCCCATCGTCGGTGACCTGCATGTCGAAGGGGCTGTATGTATCCATGTACTCCGGGGCCTGCTGGCACTGTGCCATCGGCTGTGGCGGCATGGCGTACTGCGCTGGGTACTTGGACAGTGGCGGTGGCGCGGCGTCCATGCGGCCCCGCGACCCAGCGCGTTCCGCCTTGCATGCATCGACGTCCGAGCGCAGGAGCCAGCCTTCTCTGCGCTGCGAGTCCGCCGCCGCGTACGTGGGGTGGTATGGTGCAAAGGGCGCGAGGTTGAGCGTCATCGGGTGCAGTGGCGCAGGGGCGAGCGAGGCAGCGCCTGCGCAATAATAAGCAGATGGTCGTGAAGAGGTTACAGTGGGGAGGGGAGGTGTCCGCACACACTGTGTACTTATAACGTGACTGCTCCGGGCCACCCATCCTTGCTTTAGCAGCAAACAATGCAAGGGGCCGCGAGGATCCTTTGTTCACGCCACCCAGTGGCGTGCGCAGTGGACTCGCCTATTCCACGTGCAGTATATCATTAAAGATATGGCAGCAGTAATATTTGCCAGTATCCCTGCAAAACCCTTGAAAGAGATGGTTTAGTGACTCGGGAAGCGATGAAAGGGAGACACGCCCGATTTCAATCCCGAGCTGTGGATTGAATGCAGCATGCGTTCTCGGACCCCCGCAGTCGACTTTGGCATTTGCAGAATGAGCCCTTTAGAACAGCCGCAGGACGCCGGCACTTCGCATGGGACCTACGTGGGTGCACCAGCGCAGACGACGGCGCGCCTGTATAAGGCGTGCATTAAGCCAGGATGCTCTCGTCGAGTTCGATGCCGGAAGGGCCAAGCCTGCTGTTTCTCACAACATCCGATCATAGAGTGTAGACTTGTTTTCGCACTCACCTTGTCGCTTCTGCAACACCGCCGCAAATTCACAAGAACGCAACGCGGGGAAAAACCTGGTATATGATAAATACAGCAACGAGAGCTCACCGCGACAACAGAGTACCATACGTCGCCAAGTCCAATGTCCTTCAGCCGAGATACTTCCATATGAGAAAGAAGCAGAAAAACGTGAATATCGCCCCTCCGATGAAGATATACATATCTTGCGTACTAGGAAGAAGATTGACACGACTTCAGTAGTTTGAAGAGAGGTCGGAGAAAGATTGGCATACCTCCTCCGCTCAATCCAACCAATGACATCCCTGCTCAGACCCATCGTGTTCGCCGCGTCAAGCAAGCGCCGTTGGGTGCCTTTCAGCATATTGCGTTGGTCAACAAGATTGTCGAGGACCTCGCGACCCTGCGCGAGGAACTCGTCCAGCCGGTTCTCCGTCTCGTGGATGAACGTGTGCTCCCGCAGCGCGTGGTCCGTGCGTGCCGACGGTAATGCGAAGGGAGATTCGGAGTGAGGAGAGGGCGGTGGGGGCATGGACGGATTCTGTGTTAGCCGGTGTCGCGTAGATGTGCTAGGGCCGTCGGAGAGGAGTTCATTTCGCTCGGCAGCTGCACGCTGTAAAGTGTTCAGACGCAGATACGGCCTCATTAGGACTCTACACAGCGTACCTCGTTTTTTATCCGTTCGAATTGACTACGTAGTTCAGCATAGTCAGTTCTGAACTTCTGAACGCGCCTAATCGCGTATCGCAAGTGTAAGTACTCCATTGGTGAACCCAGACGCATACGCCGCTCACATTTGCGCCTTCTCCTGCTTAGCCTTTATTATCTCCCTCTTTGCCATCGAATCGTAGTCATCTACAGTGCGCTGCATTGCGGCCAGCGAGGCAGATATCTGCCCTGCGACACATATCCAGTTAGTTCTTCGTGTCTCTGTCCTCCGTGAATACGCAAAGTTGACCTAGAAGAGACGCCGAGTTGTCGCCATTGCGTAGGCGCTCAAGGTCCGCGTGCAAAGAGTTCGTTTGGCGCACACCGGACGTGTACAGTGAGTTCATGGCGGATTATTGGAGGTTTATGGTAGTCGTTTGCAGGCTGGCCAGTTGCTAGCGCTGCCTGCGTGAGCTCGACACGTTACAGGCTTACGGCCGGAATGATTCCCTATTTGGCAGAACCTCGGCCCTCGGGCTTCGGCAGCTCGGCTTTCCCGCGCTTTACGCTCGATGTGAGCAGTACTGGACCGGTATAGTTCTCACTCCTTGCTTGCGTCCTCCATGTCGTTGATAGCTTTGTTGCCGAGTTTCAATCTTGAGTATCGCACTGCTCGCAAAAAATTGGATGAGGGGTGAGCTTTCCGCATTCTAGTTATCGGTCGAGCTTCATCACATCGCATCTGCAGAAGTTCTACATACATGCTCACGATGCGCCTATGAATGTTGTCACACTCGAGCTCGTTGTATGCAATAGGTACAGCCCTTCAGCCGTCTGAATCGCTCGGATAACTTTGCAGGAGCTTTTGCTCGAGTGGAATCGGTGCCGTGAGGGCTAGATAGCCTCACCTGGCATCCAGCGCTCAGGAAACTCGTTAGTACAACCGTCAACGCTACCCCATCAAAATCCCCTCCCCCCGGAAATCCTCTAATTCATCCTCCCTGATATCCAGGCGAAATATTTCAAATTCATCGTAGCAAACATACCCGACTTTAGCCGTAGCAATTCCAAAGCATAGGATCGGCACGGATCCAAGCGGTGTGGAGGCTTGCTCATTTGTTGCCGCAGATTTTGTCTCGAATCGGACACTGCTTCGCACAAGTAGCTTCGATAACACTTCCGTTCAGGAATGCAGTACGTAGCTGAGATTTTGGTGCTTCCGCACCCTTTCTCATGTTTTGGCACATTCAGGCAACCAGATACAGTACCGCGACCGAGGCCTCGAGCTGGAGGGACCGGAGCTCACTCTGTGCGTTCATGCTCCGCTGTATTTAATTGACAGCCTCCCGCGAACCTTCGAGGAAAATCAATTGACGATGACCACTTAACTTCTTAAGCGTGCGTTTCATTACGACCGATGATCGGAGATCCCTGCTAATCCAGTGAGTAGGACCCCTTTACTTGCTATACGCACTCACGTCTGCTCCTCCTGCATCGATAGATGTGCGTCAGCGCCAGTCTCTTCAGCAAAGCGCACATTCTCCTCCATACTTTTCTAATATCTCCTGTTACTCAAGTGTTCGCTCCTGCTCCCATCAAGATTCGATATTCGATACCGATGAGGCTCCGTAAACCGCCGTTCCAACATTCTTGACCAAGCGTCTCTGATTTTGTGTGCGCCGGTCAGCAACGATTGACGGTTCGCTGCCGACTTGGACGACCTTCGATCAATGTTTTTGGGGCTATTGCGGTTGTATTGCGGTGTTATGTACGTGCAGTAATATCAGTCGATTAATCACTCCAGTTATCTTCGTGGTACACTGACGGTTCTACAGGTCATATATAGGGTTGCATCATTTCCTTCGGAGTGAGACGGTGTGCCACGCCACACTGGTTTCAGGAGATCGCGGATTATCGCACGGAGGAAAAACACAGTACGTTCGCTGTCACCTAACACTCGTCCACTATATTAAATAACCCATAACATTATTACAATCTACTCTATGTGCGAGTAACCATGCAAGGTTCTATATTCAGTCCAGCCTATGTGCAGTCGTTTGTTGTTTTCCGCCGGCGCGTCACTCCCTCTCACAAATTTGCGAACCGGTTGAGCAACTCGCGCGCGGTCGGGCGCGCCGTAGGATTAGCATCGCAGCCGCCTGCGAGCGCACTGGCAACAGCAAGGGGAACGCCCTCCAAACGCTCAGCCTCCCCGATACTCCCGTCCGCCAGCTTCGCCAGGAACGAGGTAGGGTAAGAGTTGCTGCTACGGGATGGGAGCCGGCCCTTGAACATCTGCGGACAGAGGGGGCCGTTAAGTACGGATGAAGGGAACAAGGCGACTTCCAGCGCGACGCACCACCTGTACCGTGGCTACCAGGCTGTAGATGTCGCCCGCTAGTGTGGGCTGGCGCAACTCATCGCAATCCGTGGGTAGCATTTCCGGCGCCTGCGTGTGGTAGTGGGATGGAATCTGCCCGGGATCTATGACGCTCCGCATAAGGGTATGAAAGCCTGCGTCGACGAGGGCGGCGCGCTTGTCGGCACGAATAAGTATGTTATGCTATGTTGTACTGAGCGCATTGGACTTTTCAGTGTGGTTTCGAGACGTACAGGACTGATATTCCCGTGCACGACGCCTTGCTCGTGCAACGCAGCCAGAGTAGCGAGCACGTCTTTGATCTGTGGACCGCTGAGCGCTGAGCACTTCACGGTGTTCATCCACTTACCCATGGGACGATGAGGTGAGTCATTCCGGCATTGCTGGTCAAGTAGTCGATTGCATTCCCGTTGACAAAGTATGGCATTGCAATCAAGATAGCGAGGGGGTCGATGTTGACTGTATAGACCGGGGTCGTACCTCCGATGGCATTAGATATGGAGAGAAGCAACATCAACCGCTGCATGGACAGAGATGCCTGGTCAAAAAACGCAAATACTAGTATCAGAAAACATACAGTGATTAAGACCTGAGAGCGGGGCAGCACGACGCTGCGTAATTTCTTCTGTACGACCTGTGAAACGTAGCTTAGTCCCTATGTTCTGACCGGAAGTTGGGCGTATTTTGCCTGACCTGTACGCCGTTGGCATTGTTCAAGTCCGCACTCCACTCATAGTATGGTGACATAGGCGGTAGCTATGGGGCCAAAAATCAGCATTAATGCCGGCGGCGTGTACCAAGCTCAAGACCACTCACGGGATTGGACATGATATTCAGATAAGGAGTCCCTGCAGCTGGCCAAGGAAGGGGGAGGTACAATGATATGGTGCCGACCCACCTATGAGCGTCACATCTTGCACTCTTATACTCGGACAAAGTGTGAAGTTACATAGGCGGACCCAATATAACGCACTTATGAAGAAGTCGTGGGCGTTGCGTGGCTAAGTAGAACGCCTGATTGTCATTCTTCTTACCGGTCACTGCCGATCGTCGGCCTAGCTCGATATAGGTGCCACCAACTGCGGCGGATGCATATGGTGACCCTGGACCAAATCGACCGTCACCGGTTCTGCGAAGCGGCTCGTATCTTTCCTCTTATTTGTAAGTACATAAAGTATATGGCATGACGAGTCGTGCTGACCTCCATTCTGTAGCGAAGCGGTAGTATCGGTGCAGGGATTCCTTGGCTAACGAACACGCGAACGGTCAACAAATGTCTCGAAGCTCGAGCGGGATTGAGATTCCGTTGAATTATGCATGCATTGTGTTAGCGCAAAGACTAGACACGATGTCACCACATTGACAGCAATCATATCGTCTGACTATGGGCACAGGACATAGTTTGTTTTCGGTCGCAGGTGCAGAAAGAGGCGGAAAGAAAACATAATCCGAGTTGTGTGATCACTCAAGTACTCACCTTCCGAGCACATGCCGATCTTTGGGGCGCCACATTCTGCTCTGCCAACACACAGCATCGTGTAGCTTGGGTGAAACATTAATTGGACAGTTTGTTGAGATAGTGAGCCTGAGGAGTTTGTTTGTCCCACATAGTCGCCCTGGAGCCGTGAGCGCGTGAGCACACGCGCATCAAATATATATCTGCGAGTCCGGGATTTCAAAGATGGCCAGAGCATATGGCCCGGGGCCTGCAGTGTACACGACATGTCCTCGATTTAAAAAGGATGCACGTACTTAGTGTACAGTGTACACTCCGTGCGAGTGGTCTCAGGGAGAATAAACGTCATTCGACCTGATAGTAGGAAGGTCCCCTCTCGTGAGACCAACGTGTTACGCGCACGCCGCCTTCTGTCGAGATATTACCATTCATTTTGAGTCGCCCTCAGGCTTTCGAAGACTTCTCGCGTACCAGGGGGTATTAGTCTCTCCTAGACAGACACCAACCGTCGTTCCTCCATTCTGTAAGGGGGTATTACTCCGGATCTAGATTTCGATTTCGCAAGAGGGGTCCCGAGCCTCGAGGAGGAACCTGTAGTAATGAGCACAGAACTAGGACATTCTGTCTCAATCTACTTATTTACTCTTTGCAGAAGGATCCCTTTGTCCTGTACAGCTGTAATCTCCCTCCTCGCCGTGCGATAGATATGCGACTCACCCACGAAATTCAGCAAATCGATAGGACTGTCAACTGATGACAGAATATGAGGGGTGCCCGCACACATCCTTTGTCTGTCAGGCCTGCAAAACGTTTTCCACCAGCGGGAATTGAACCCAGGACCTCCCGGCAATTATATTCGATTATAATCGAATATAAGCGAATATAAGGTCTTATAATGAGGTTATGAATTTCAACACAAGTCAACGCGTCGAAATTCATGACGTCATAGTCTTTGTCAGCATTCATGACGTCATAGTCTTTGTCAGCATTCATGGACTCTTGCAAACTTTTCTCTTCATCTCTTTTCCTCAGTCGCTTCGCTATTATTGCAGCACGGCTGAGGTATGTTGTTTATAGCATTCTCTACACTACATTACATTACTTACCACTGTACTAGACGCATTTGCTGCGCACTTCATAGGTACAGTTTAATCGAG